>OMNM01035203.1:0-18487 GCA_900302745.1 Parablennius parvicornis | reverse complement strand
GGCCTCCGCTACCTGCGCCAGCCGGTGGCGGGGAACCTTCAGGGAATTCAGCTGCAGGATAGCAGCAACAATGACGTCATTCACCGCCTGATAAAGAAAGTGTCTCTGGGTTTCCTTGCATCAGAGGACTACTTTTAAAAAAAAATCTTTTCTATTCCTTTCCTTTCAAGCTTTTCTGGAGCTGATCATTTTTCTTTTTCTTTCTTTGTTTTTTTGTTTTTGTTTTTGTTTTTTTGTCCCAATCTCCTGAAGGAATTCCATGGTGTTTTAGTGGTTGGCAGGATCCATGACCCAGTTAAATATGGACTGAGAACAGGAAACAGGACGAATGAATAGCTATTGGGAGCTTGCTTTGCTTTTTTTTCTTTTTTCTATCCTCTCTGTGCCGGGGCCCTTTCTGGCCCCGCCTCTTCTTGTCCTTTCAATGGTTTTAAGCTCATTTACACTGGCTTTCCATATTGATCAGACATCCTTCCTCCAGGCCTCCTCTCTTGTCTCTCCTTCGTAAATCCTTGCCGGGTAAGGACAGACACACGGACACCATCGAGGGGTATGACTGTGCAAGCGAGAGCCCTTTTTCCTGATGTAATTAGGACGGCCAATTAGCACAGATGTCAGCAGTGCCATTAATCGCTGTACAAAAATAGAAATGGTAATTATTAACACCTTCATTCTTCTTATTAAGTCCCTCTCAGCTGTCGGTGTCTTCAATTCCCACTTCTCATTCTGTCGAGGTGATCGACACTTGCTCACACATATAATAATGTGCAGAAGTGCCAGGCAGTGTGGCGCAATCCTATTTATCCGTCGTGTAATACCAGCAGGAAGGAGTGTGATTGGCTCCAGATTCATTGTGCAGCACAAGAAAATCATCCAAAAGAAATTAAAGCATCTATTCAGAGATATCGGAGATATTCAAAAGTGAAAATTACTTTTTCAAATTTTTATCAATACAGGATGCTTTTTGAAATAATTTTAAAGCTTTTTTTTTTGGGCGACGGAGGATCAAGTACACATGCATGCATGCACGAACTTCCCTATGAATGTCATTGTCGGTGTGTATATAGCGCATAAGTAAACAGAGATGACACACCATATTTTGAGTGTCTTTGCTTTGTTATTTTTAAATAAACTTGCAGCAGTTTTTTTTTTTTTTTTTTTTTAAATGGCACCAGTTAAATGTCATAGTAATATTGATGTAGTTAGATCAATCTTTCATCCCTTCTTGTAGCTTCAATGTTGATGCATGTTACCATCAGCTGCTTTGATATTTGTGCTGTGACGCAGGACCTTCAAGGTTAAAACTGGGAAGAATCTACTGCGAAGGAGAGGGCGAGGAGAAAGAACAGAGATATCTTCCAATTTAGGGAGGACAAGTAGAACATTTTGAAAATGAACTTGAGTAAAATATGGGTTATTTTCTAAATAAAAGCAGAAACAGGAGGTCGTGGTGTCACTTTGTCATTGGTTCAGTGTGGAGAACATTCATAGGTAGCTGGTCTGATTTTTCTTTGTACTTCTTTGTGAATTTTTATGGGTTTAAAAAAAGAAGAAAGTTCTGAACAATGTAAGGAGGAGAAAGTCCAAATGTTTGTTTTCAAATGTTGTAAGAAACAAGTATAGATATACCTGACTGACCAATCTACTTGAGTACTGTTAAAAAAAAGAAAGAAGTAAGAAGTTAGTTGGGAACTCCTTCAGATGTGAAGAAGAACAAGGGACAGGATTGTGAAACCCCGCAGTGCCCTAGTCCTAATATAAAAAAATTTTTTTTACACCAAGAGACCAAAAATATGAATCAAATGACGACCACAGCAGATCTGTTCTTACTTCTTCACCATTTTCAAGCAATTGATGTTGCTTTGAAGAAAAAAAGGGTGGCCACACTAAACCGCAACGTCTCTCTTGCTAATTCACTTTGCAATTATGTGATAAAAATAAACGGCATCCTTTTAAGAAAGCACTCTTCAGCTTTCCCATCCCCCCGACACAGGCATCAAACCTTTGCGCAGCACCGTAGCTCAGCACTGTGTGATCAGTTTAAAAGCCTCTACCCAGTGTTTTTATGCGTCGTCCTGTTGGTTCTGCTGAAGCAGAAATGCTCATGACGTGCAGAAATGTCCTCCCACATAGCATTGGAGGAAGACAGCGGAGTGATTTATTTGCCTGTTGCAACACCTCCGCAGCCCTCTGACATCCCCTTCTTCTTCTTCTTCTTCTTCGTCCTCCTCCTCTTCCTCCTCCTCCCTCTCCCTGGCAGGTGTAATGAGAGCGCTGGTCATGGACAGATGATGGACGTGGAGACGTCGTACTCGGACTTCATCAACTGTGATCGCACAGGCCGCAGGAACGCAGTACCCGACATCGCAGGGGAGGGGTCGGGAGCGGCCAGCACCAGTGAACTCACCAAAGACCTTGCAGAGATGGACCTTAAGGCTGCAGGTTGGTAGAACCACACGAGATTACATGTTTACACAAACTTGTATCTATTGTAAGGCTGAATATCAAAAGACAGCCCATTTTTAGAATCAGTTTCAATGAGATTACTACAAGACTGGTGTTCCTCCATTCTCACCTGATACAACCAGTGGTTTCTTTCTTTCTCTGCAACATCGATGGATGGATATTGAAAGCAGGAATTTCAAATTGTTAGCTTTTGTTTTGCAGGCAAAAACACTGAAAAAATAAATAAAATTGACATCAGTTTATAGATCAGACACTGAGATTAAATACAATAAACTAATCGCAGGTCTATTCTTCATTGGCTTCATACGGTTGGTTCTCGTCAGAAATAATAACGTCAGCCTGAGAACATCAGGAAGAATTCAGCAGGTGAAATGTGATCTTCTACAGAGAAACTCTTGAGTCCCTCCTCTGAAGGCCGATAATTCAAACCTTCACAACACTAAAGCTGCTCTTTTCTTTCACAAACAGCCCATTAAACCAATCTGCCAAATTAAACGATATATAAAACCTTGTGATAGAATGAGAACTGTGCCTCCTCATTAAGTGTTTTTGATTAGTTGTGAATCAAACAAGATATACAGTATGTAGCTTCAACAGTTTTATTACATCTAACTATTATGCCACACATATTTTGCCCTGCCACTCCGGGTCAGAGGTCATAGTTTACACGTGGTCTATGTTCTCCAGTTAGACATTTGCAAGAATTAACCTTGGCATGTACGCCACTGTTGCGAAAGTGTTTTTTTTTTTTGTTCTGCCTCTCCCTCATGGAGTCATAGAGGAGTATAATGTTTTCATGGGCATGGGTAGCTCAACTCGAGCTGTTGAATTATCTTTTTAATCGTTTTTGTTTATTTTTGTCATGTCGTTTCCATGACGACATGTGGCAATATGCAGTGTCTCAAATTCTCAGAATTAATCCATTCCTGGTTTTCTCACAACGTCACAGAAGAGTCGTCAATAGCGAGTTAATAAGTCAGCAACCCAGCATGAAATGTGTCCCTGTAACCGTCCAAAATGAATTCCTGAGGTTTTTGGGATGTTTACAGTTTGTATTCAGTTTGCCTACTCTGTTTCAACTCTTTTTTTTATGCAATATTGTTTTTTTGTTTTTTTTAGGAACGAGGTACATGTAACAATGGACTTTTAAATAGTGAAAATATCAGTTCATCTGCTTTCAGGCCCCTAAGGACAGAAGAAGAATAATAATAGTGTGGAAACTTGAAATATTCAATGACGAAGATACGAGTGAGTAAAGAGAAAGACCTATTAGCTGGTGGTGTGCTAATGATGCTGGCGAGCTACTGAAGAGAGGGAAAAAAAAGGATCTAAAGCAGGAACTTGTGGGAGCACAGTCATCTGAATTGTATTTATTAATTAATTAAATGTCCTTTTGGCTACCAAATGTTTCTCCATACGTTGCATACATTAATTTTAAAAAGTAAAAATGGAATCCCATACTGACTGCTGAACCAGGGCTGCAAACTTTTGATATACGTTTGGAGTGAGGTTTTACAAAACGATTACATGTTTAACCTTTTAAAGGCCAAATGATCTTTTGTCAGTCCATAGTTTTTCTATTTTATTTCATATTTTAGTTAGTTACAATCACATGGTGGTGGAGGAACAAGAATGAAATATGTCTGAAAAAAACTACCTTGGTGTGTAAATGTTCTGTTTTCATGTATTTATAGGTGTCCCATCAAGGGGTAACGACAGTCATATTTGTATAGCTTTTCACAGATATTTAATTAAATGCTTTTATAGAAATTGTTCAGCTGTGAATTACAGAGAACTATATTACCAGGTACTGTTAAAAAAAGGATGATTACACGATGAAAAAATTTTTTTGGTCTGTGGTGCAAAACACAAAATAACAGAAATTCAGAAAGTGCAAAAGTCTAAAAGAGGTCATTTTTGTGATGGGGTAGGTGTGTATAAGCTTTTGCTTCAACCTCCACCCTTTCAGCTGATTAATTGAACAATTGAGTGCTTGTTACCTCCGCCAAGGAGGTTGTGTTTTTGCCAGGGTTTGTGTGTCTGTTCGTTAGCAGGATTATGCAAAATCTCCTGACAGGATCTTCCTAAAAAAAAATAACCGTATAACCATCTGGATATAAAAAATAGAATATCGAAGATCCTGATTTTCCGCTTTACTTATCATTGAAAATTCCAGAAGTTAACATTGGGGAACACCATTTATGACTTTCAAAAATAATAACTCATAGAACGTTGTTTCGATTCTCCTGAAATTTGACATGTATACTTAATTGTCCTTAATTGTGCCAAATTTCATCTGGATCCGAACCAGATTAATGATATGGTAGCACTTTGGATTTGGGAAATTTTAACATTGAAAACATTATTTGGTGGAGGTCTGCGCTTTCTGAGCGCTTTTGTAGTTTTGTTTTTGTTTTTGTTCTGAAGATTGTCAAAATAAAATTCAAATTCAAACAGATGCACAAATGATAATATGAGTAATATTGCCAACTGGTGGAAGAGGTTGTTCAGGATATGTGAGGCCCTGGTGCTGATGAACTGGAGTCTTTGCCAGAGGGAAGGTGGCGAAAAAAAATAAATGTGACCAGGGTGAGAGAGGAAGGCTGCAGTGCAGTTTGAAATCCACCATCATTGCCATGGGTCTTCAGTCATTTTTGGTGTGTTTTACACTTTTCAACCGATTGCATCATACATAAATGTGTGTCTCTGCCACCGTCACAACACTCACTAAGCTCTAAACACACTCTGATCTCAGACACTCACGTCTACATAGCGGGTAGGAATCTGATTGGCCCAGAATGTCGACATGCACAGTGCAAAACACAAGCCATTACTGTTCAGTCGGTGTTTCACAATATTAATATCATGACAATGATACATTAGGAGTGTATTGTGTAGGTCTCTAGGGAAACTCAGTAACTTATTTGAGATAAAATGTTAGAGTTAAACGAGCTTTGGAAAAAATGCCATCAGTGGCTGTTTGTGGTAAACTTCACTCTGTCAAAACTGACCTGAGCGCTTCCCACCTGGATCAGTCCATTAAATTAACTAAAACATGTATGTTACTTTCCACTGTTAAATATATTTCGTGACACGGTAATTGCAGCAGACCAGCATTCATTATCTGGTTTAAACAGAGTTGAAAAGATAACTTGTGAATCAAAGGTATTTGGACCTTGGCTTAGGGGTTCAGCCTTTTTTTGGGATCTCTTCCTACTTTCAATTTTTTTGTGTTCAATTTTAAGTATTAACCATATGTACAATGGATATAACACTGGCTCTTGACCTGCAATCACCAAAATCTCAAAATAACATTGGTCATCACTCAGTTTACAGTCCTGATAGGGTTTGTCGTCCCGACTGTCATCTTGGAGTTAAATGAGCCGTAACAGCAGCACCATGACAATGACAAGAGTCGTCTCCTCCATGTTTGTGGATTATGACGTCTCCAGCTTCATTAAGAGATCTGAGTTGCATCTGTGCTGAGATAAATGCACACCCACCATGACTACCATCATCATAATCTCTAATGTACTCATGTCACAACAGTCTTTTAGCCTGCATTTAATTGAACATTAACAGAGGTTACAGGGAGTCTGCACAGTGGTGTAGTAGTTCTTGCCTCACAGAGAGAGTATCCCTGGTTCAAATCTGGGAATTATTAATATGGGTTTTCTCTGAATTCATCCTACAGTCCCAAAACATACAACTGAGGTGAATATGTGACTGTAAAATTGCACCTCGGTGTGTATATGAGTGTGCATTTCTCTGTGTCTGCTCTGTGATGGATCAAATCATATATTGAACTGAAACCGGCTCCAGATCGTTGCAACCCTGAGTTGGATTAACAAAGATTTTTCATGTAAAAGCTTGTTTACCAACTTTGAAATATTACCCACCTTTTAATCAGGCTAGTTCAGACTTATTTTCTGGGGTAACACTTAAAGATGATCACTCATGAATGACAAAATTGTCCCTGTCACCATTTTAGTCCCTGAAATATCAAATCCACAAGCAGGCGCTTACTGCTTTTGTATTTTCTTGCTTCTCCAAATCTCTCACTTAAATTTGATTGCTTGAGGCGTTGTTAAATGGGCCGTAACGACACAATAACACACTGTCCTCGCTTCCTCTGCTCTTGGTGTGTCGAGCCCAGAGGAGGAACATGTCCGAAAATGACACGAAGCTCTCTGCTCTGACCATCGTGTGCTTCACCACCATTTTCTGCCGGCTTCCTTTTTGCTTAAGTACTGAGTTTCTCATGACATGATAACGAATTTGACCGCAGTAAATCATACCACTGAGTCTGGTCTGGTTGCAGAAGTGGAATAATCTCATGCCATGCTGACACTGTGTCGCTGCAGGAAGTTGTAGTTCCTTCCTCAGGATTTCTGCCTCATTATTTTTCCTTAAAGACCTCACGAGTCACAAAATACATTTGCACAATAGCCCAAGGACACTATCCAATAGAGAACACCAGAAGATATGGACTAGATCGTTCCAACATATCAGATTGTTGTTTTTTTGTTCTTGTTTTTTGTTTTGTTTTGGGTTTTTTTTAAACCAAAGATATAAAATATTCACTGTAAAGTGCTGATGAAAATTACACTATACATAGACTGTGACGGTGCTCTGTTATAGAAACACATGTAAAGGCAAACTTATTAAAAAAAAAAAAACTTTTAACCTTGTTTTTCTGGTCAATTTATTTATTTGTTTGTTTGATGGATTTTTGTGCTTTTTACGGGTATTGTTTTATTGTATCTTTTTATCTTATTGTCATATGATATGATCTTTTATTAATCCATGTATAGATAAATAGATAGATCTCTTCATTGCAGGTGTGACATGGTGTTTGTTCACTCTTTGTTAATGTGGGCCAACTCTGTTTTTTGGGTAAAGTTTGTCCGACATTACATTTGAATGAAGAATATTAGAAATAAAGAATAATGGATTGGTTGTATTGTAACAATAAGGCAACTGCACTTCCTGTAAAAACATTGTAAAAGGAAAACCACTTAGCTTCTTGGGATACGTATTCTTTTAGTTGCTGATCTCAGTGAAATTATTACAGAAGTAATTATTGAAACATTTTCACATTAAATGAAAATGACCTGTAAAATTGTCTCGGATGCTTTATGACTCATCTTGTGTCCGATAGAAATGATTGGTTGGACTATTTGTTAAAGTCGTTCATGTAGACCCAGTGAAGGTTTTTTTCTCCGGAAGTACATTATTATACAGAATCAAATGTCACTCAGTCATTGTTTCTAACCATCTAATTGCTGCATAATTGTCAGAAATGTGCAATGAGTGACTGCTTCTGTCCTTTTCCCAAGATGACTTCACCTGTCAATGCCAGTGAGTTCTTTGAGATCTTGTTTTTGACAGTATTGAGATGATCGTGTTCATGTTACAGATGCGTGACATGTTTGTGTATTTTCTCTGTTTGATAGTGAGGATGTCCTGAGGATCACTGTTGTAACTCAGTTTCTATGCAGATTAAAGTTTTTCTACATATTATAAACAATCCAAGGAATTATAGTTATGACCGGTTTGTATTCAGGATCTGTTCAGCTTTGATAGATAAATATGGAGCCACTGCCTCTGTTGGAAATGAGCTTGGATGGATGGATGGATGGATGGATGGATGGATGGATGGATGGATAGATACTGATCTAACTACACTGATCTAACAGTATGAGAACAGGTCATCCCCTTGACTGAGTCAGATAAGATGCAGATGCAGCTTTTTCAATGGATTTGTGTCATTTGCAAATGCCACTACTGTGATCACAACACTGGGCTGCTTTGTTTTCTGGAGAAGCATGAAATATGAGTTACTTGGTGATAGTTGAATTTAACTATCATCCTTTTTCTGTTCCATTGATAGCTCTATGCTCTGTCTGCAGACGCAGTAGCCACGGGAAGCACAAGTTGCGGAAGTGTTGTTATCATATTGAGTTGACTTTAATATTCTTTAATGCAATTAACTAAAAAAATTTACACAAGTGAATTTTTCTTTTCATTTTATGTTACTGTATGACTTATGCTTTTGTACGGCCTTTGTGCTATTCATCAGATCAGTTCTAAACATTATTCAAAGTTTTCCTCCACTTATTTTTTTTGTTGTTGTCCTGATTTGGTCTCAAGAATAAAAGTTCAAATAACATGATGAAAAAGGCCTGACCGCTAGATTTATCCCTCCTCTGGTGCCCAAGAGAAAACCTGCCACACACTTTAGGAACCACTGCTCCAAATAATATTATTATTTTTTCCTATATTGCTTTGCAGAAGGAGACCCGGGGGCCTCTCCAGCCCCTGAGGCCGAGGGCTCCACCAGCCAAGACGCCCAGGGAAGCGGAGGTCCATCCTAAAAAAAAAAAAAAAAAAAAAAAAAAAACAGAATTGAAAACAACCACAGATCGAAGGCTGCGGGGAGAGAAATGAAGAGAGGGAAGGGGTGGAAAGAAGGAGAGAGGAATTCTAGAGTGTACATTGGTTGTCCCGACGTGAACATGAGGACACTTTTCTCGCTCACTGCCGACCTCTTTGGAACTTCAGCGGTTCCAATACGTTCGCCTTTTTATTGGATGAGATTGTAAGATGGGGGAGCAGGGCAGAGCGACTGTGGGGGAGACCGCTCTCCTGCATCACACTCCGTTAGTCATTAATATTCCCGAAGAGACGAGAAAGCACAGAAACTTTTGGATTCATGTCTGTGGAGATGGACCGAGCTAAACTGAATACATTTATAATAGCACTCCAAATTCCAGCCTAATATGGAGCTGTATGGCAGAGGGAGCATTCATAATCACCTGTTTTGTCATTTTCTTTCTATCTATGTGTGTGTGTGAGTGTGTTTGTGACCTTCTTGTTCAGTTTCATCGTCCAGTCTTTTCTTTTTTATAGTAACCCCCCCCACATAGTCTCCATTTGGCTGTCGTGTACGGACTTCATATTTATTGCTAAATGTTCAGTGATAACTTTGTGATAGCAAATCTTCTTTGTGTAATAAAATACTTATGAATTACTGTCATATGTTGGGTTTCTTTTTATGCAAAAGCAGTAAGCCAGTCTTTGATATGCCCCCCAAGCCACAAAAGTTGAACTGAAGCAGTGTGAAGGCAATACATCCCAGCTTAACATGACTGATGAGCTCGACCACCACAACCATACATATTACTGACTATAGCTTCAGTATACATTAGGAGGACCACAGGAAGCCACTGTTTATATATCCACCTACTGTGTCCCATTCATCTCTTTACACTATAAAGAAACACATATTTATCTCCAAAGATGAGCAAATTGTCATATATATATTTTTTTTTTTAAGTAGAGAAACTTAAGCTCCCTTTTCTTCGATTTTATAATGTGATTACTGGAAACTTAAAAAAACTAAAGAATATCTAAAGCTATTTTTATTTAAAGAAATAAACTGTGTTGGACAGTTATTTAAAAGAGTTACCGTATGCGTAAAGATCATTAAATTAATAGAAATGCCTTGTACGTCTTGAAATTGGTGAAAAAAACATTGTTTAATGGAAACAGAAATCAGTTACAATAGTTTAAAAAGCCACACAATCATGTTCAATTATATGTAAATTAAATGTTTATCTTATTTACAAGACAAATTTTCAAAAAGACTGTAAACTGCTGAATTCACTAAAATAAGCTAAAAAGATTTATATAATATTCATTGTTCTGAATTGTAGTTGTAATTTCATAAACGCAACCTTAGATACTTTTTCTAGGTATAGCATAACGTAAACCTACAACTTTCTGAGTTGTAGGTTTAGATTATGTGTTGTATTTATTCTCCACCTTAAATGCGTTTTACGGCTCGAGAAACATTTATTTGGTGCAAAGTAGCAACAATGTCTTTCTTGGGCATAAAGGTTCCTGAATGAAAAGGAACCAGTGGCCAACAGCTGCAGTGGAACTGCTGCCTCAGTAAGGTCACACCCGCTTGATTCTGGGTCATAATCTTTATATTTTGAACGTGTGTGTGTGTGTGTGTGTGTGTGAGCAGTGATGGACTGTTTACTTGTCCTTGGTCAACCGTTTGTCCCTCGCTGTCGGCCGGAATCAGCTTCAGCGAGGCTGAATTTGATAGAATGGATATCAAAGTCAGCCTCGATGGATGGATGGGACACTTTTTTTTTTTTTGCTTTTGACGTACAAATGCAAGTTCCATTAGCAAGATATATGAGCATAGACTATGACTTCTTTAAGTAAAAAAACCAAAAACTTTGTGTAAATGATAATGACTCAGAACACCATCTCGCAAAACATAATAGTATCACAGTCGTGGCTTTTTTGCAGTTAATTGGCCAGTCTGCTGATATCTGAGTAAAATATTTGAATTTCGTAATTGTACTTGCATAGATTTCAGTATTCATTTTCTTTAAGGATGTTCTACTTCCTACTTCCTACTTTCTTCCTGTTTGTTTTTAGATGAAAAATACAATAATTTAGTCCCTCATTTCAAACTATGAAACAAGCTGAATCATGACCTGTGCCATCACCAATAATTGAGCTGCTGTATCCACGCAGACAAATAGTTACAATACCAATAGTTAAGTGTGCATATGTGCACTGGACCTACGTGACCAGGATGTGCATGTGATTCTGCCATCCCACCACTTACAAAGATTCAAAATATTCTTAAAAAAAAAAATTCTTTCAATAATTCAAATATTCATTTTTGGTAGCAGAATTTTTTTTTTTTTCTTAGGAAAAAAAGTTTGGGACTTTAGTCACATCTTAGTAGTCGTATCTGCAGCAATACCTAAAAATTACTTTGAGATAAAAAAAAAAAAACAGATTTAAAAAAAAAAGTTGAAAAAAATGGGATCTTTATTTTAATTAAAATGTATTAAAAGCATTAAATTATATATAAATTGTAAATTATCATTTTTTAGATGAGTTTAATTATTTTAACTCATTTTTGAATATAATTTTTTTTCCAGATTTCTTTAAGAAAAAACGCTAAGTGCATTTTTGGTTTTCAAACGTTTTCATGAAAAATCTCTCAACACATTATATCCAACTTTATATCATATTCAATGCTTTGCTTTGTCACCTCACATCAACAAACATTGATTCTGTTCAGAGGTCTTCCTGTCTTGACTTTTGTTCTCCCTGAACCTGCACCAGTTTTTCTCCCAAATGCAATCCAAATACATGTAATACAGGACTATAATTTGTGCTTATAGCTGGTTTGTAAGAGTGTGTATGTCCATTTATGTCTCTGCAATCCTGACTTGCATAAAATGCTCTCGATATATAAGGCTGGGTGTCCAAATCCCACTGAGGCAGTATCAGGAAGGCCATCCGGCTGAAAACATGTCATGTCAAACTCATGGATCATCATCCTTAACCTAAACCTGGACTTTCTCTAAAGAAGTTTGAGTTTTTCCCCCAAATTAGTCTCCGTTGATGGCAGCATTTTCAATATGATGCCAGAAATGTCAGAAAACAAACTTTAATTCTATGTGATCATCTGATATCTGATCATCAGTCTGATACAGAAATATTTCATAACAGCTTTTATTATTTTGAAATAGCTTTGTTTTTTTATTTTGTATTTGTGTTTGCTATAAATGGAAGTGCTTGTTTATAGTAAATGATATTAAAGTTCCCCTTAAAAAAATATGTACATAAAACACTGAGAAATAGAATGCAAAACCACGAGAAGTCGTCGTGAGGCGTAGATCTTTGTGACGACAGTGCGCCACCTTGTGTTCAAACATTAGAATTTATTTGGTTTTGAGCTGTTTTTTTACCTGATGAATGCTGCAGTTTTTGTACATGGAGCACAAAAGGCATGTAAGTATGATACCTCCATTTTACCTGTCAAGTATCACTGATTTGTAGGTAGTTGGTTCTCAGCCTTGTTTCAGGGATGTCATTTCACTCGAACAACAAATAACCTCTTCTTCGTTTTTCTTTTCATGGTAACAAACTATTCTTCATTGACAGCGAGTGTAGAAAAGACTATGCATCAAAAGCTTCCCTGACTTTTGCTTTTTGAGAAATTAATGTAAACACAAAATAAAGAATGTATCTGGAGTTTTGATATAAAACAATCTCTTTCAGAAAGAAAAAAACATAACCCTTAACCATCCTGCTACACCTTGCAGAGAAGCTCCTGTGTCAAAAGCACCAGGAGCGAGCTAAAGGCACGCAAGTACTTTGATGGTTGACGAAACACAAGCTGGTGACATGCAGGTAATGTGAGGTGACTACGACGATGGATATGATGAGCTTTATGTTACATATGAAAGAAACAAGTTTTGTTGAGTCAGGTAGCGAGATCAAAAGTTCCTTCCTGGGTTAAGTCATGTTTTCTCCCTCTGGTTCCGACAGATCGTTTTAAAATCCGGTGCTGAGAACCATCCCGTAGGCCTCATACAGTCTGCTCAAAAGCTCCTCCTTCTTGTCTTTAGGCAGGAAGCACGACTTTGCAGAGTTGATGTTCTGTAAGACACAAGACGCCAACAGAGTTCATATCTAATGAAGGAGATTATATTCATGCGCTTGCTAAAAGAATAAACAAACACAAGACTTCTCACTCCTCAACAGTAGGTGGCGATAATGCATCTCAGTTTCTCAAATATAAACTACCTAAACCTGCTAAAGTTTGTCTTTCTAAGTTTTCAAAACTAAATCTTCAAATGCACGTTTTCACAAACTGACACTCTAAAGTGGGGCTCAGATGCTTTTTCATGAGCTACAAGGTGCAAGCTTTTATCACACCACACATTTTTTGGTTCAGGTTTTTTTTTTTTTGTGTGTGTGTCATTTTTACTATGTATTTAACATGTTTATTTTTTATGAACCATTTCTAAAACCTTGGAACTGAGCTCGGGCGGAGCAGTACCAGGTGAACATGTGAAAATGTTGAGTATTGAGCAGAAACACAGACATTTAAGTCAGTGATTGTAAGGTCTTTTTTCTTGATTTGATCTTGATTTCTTGATTCATGATTTGTTCTTGCAAATAACAGCCAGTCATTTTTTTTTTTCCTATAGTGCCCAGGTCTTTTTTCAATGAATTTGTAATTATTAAAACTTTTCTATCATACTTAGAATCCTGCAATTTTGTGCATGAATAAACAGTGTTATGGAAACAGTATATTGATGCTCAGTCCGTCTTTGGGAAATTGTATATTGCACATGTTGACATTGCATTATAAATATGCAATTATTCTGCAGCCCTAATAGGAACCTAACATTGATCTACTTAATTAATCCAAACAGAGAGTGGGAAATTGTGTTTTTGTGAGATTATTTATTGGCAAGAAAAGCTTAACTGCTGCAAAGATTGTTCATCTCACTTTTAAAAGGAGCCTTATTTCTCAGGAACGTGCATATGAAGGATGAACAGCAGAGCGTCCATGAAGAATTTCATTCTTCGCGGACTCATCAGAGTTGGTGAAGCCATTCCAACAACAGATGTACTTCAACATTCAAGCCAGTCAACTGGCCTTCATAAGAGAGTTACAATCAGTCAGGTTTACCACGGGCCTCCCCTTTTTGGGCACCATGGTGGTTTAGGGGGCTGCTTAAGCAGGTTTGGGGTTTGGGGGGGTGCCTATGCCTTTTCCCAGCAAACCACTCCATTAGTAATGAGTTATCAGTACTGATTGTGGCACATGACTTTATCTGCATCCTTTATGATTGCACATTGGGTTAAGTCCTGACCTTGAGAGGTTGGGGGGGGGTCTATGTTTGAAACGCCTTTGCAGGAGGAAGTACATCCTGAGTAAAAATCAGCTAAGTTGCAATGACGTAGCAACCCCTGGATAAAGGGGTTCAGACAACAATGAGTGTATTTTGACTGATCCCCTTGTTTATTACTATGGTTTTGTTTACTGGCCAGTGGCACTTGTGTAATGTAGGTTTTGAATAATTCTTGCCCAAACTACAGTTTCTGTAGCTTGACTCGTCATGGCAAACTAGAAATTGGCTCAACAAAGGCATCATTGTCCCTGAGTGAACTGGAAGCTTTTAGTGGAGCTCTCCTTGCAGGTGGATATGAAACATAAAAGCGGCTCCTGAGGCATTAACCTTGGGAAATGGAGTTGTGTCAAATAACGTGAACAAAACAACTTGAACTTGTGTCAGTTCAAACATAATAGTAAACTGAAGGCACAAATAGCTGCGACTGATGGGGTCAATGGCAGCTGAGTGTACCCTCATGCCTTTGAATGTCTATGACTGTCAGTGACTATGAGCGATTGAATTCAGTAAAAAAAACAAAAAAAAACATTCAAATCAGAAAAAAAAGTGATTCATAATTTATAACTCTGCAACATGCTGCTGCAGAAGAAACTGCAAAGAATCACAGCTCCGGATCAGAGAAGAGTAAAACCCCAGTGTGACATTTTATGACTTTAAATTAACAGTATATAATTTGGAAGATACTTAATTGGTGGACAGATTCCTCTCATACTGTCCACTGCTTCCTCTATGTTGGTGGTTCATCTGAGCTTTGTTGTTGGAGCGTCTTTCCGTTGTCATTAGATTACAACATCCTAATTATAAAACATCTTCCTCCCCTGACTTTTTTTTTTTTTTTAACTTCAAGCTTAACATAATATTTGAATCACAAATTAATTGTGATAAATGGTGATGTGCACATAATTGTAACAAGACCAACTGTGAAAAAAAACAATAGTAACTTCAGAGTTACTTTAATTTAATTTATTTGAATTTGACAGTGCATATTAATGAAGAGACTATTAGTGCTGTAACTATGCAAGATTTAGCTCAGAGCTAATTTCCATCTGCAGTCCGGTGGGAGTAAAATCACACCACCATTTTCAATTTGGAGTAACTCATTTTTTTTAAGAAATCATTACTTACTGTGATCAAATTCTAGTGATGGACTGGTAACTTCTGCAGGACATAAAATGCATTATTCTTTTATTAATTGATTTTTTAAAGCGTTGATTCGAAGGAACTCCAGCGTTGAGGCTCTGGATGAATGTAACACAAAGGTGTTCAAACAATAAAAAGGGCACCTTGTCCTTATAGTTGACTTAATTGATTTTATTGCTGACCATGCATTGCAGATTTCACTCAGTATAGCTCTTTAGATTCATAATCTGCTTTCCTCACCCACTGCATCAGTGAGTACATCGTACAACCACACTACTAGTAATTCAAACCGACGCTTTGAAATGCATCAATTATTAAAGAAGGTTAAGGTTTCACTGTGCCATGCAAGCTTGTGTTGCTGCTTTCATTAACAACTGCAACGTGATGCACAAAGCCTCAAGACCCTCTGCTTTCCTTTCAAGCAGCGTTTTTTCCCCTGTGAACTGCTGCAATAATTATTTGTGCATTTGATCTCACCAATCGTTTGAATTCCTCCTCAGAGAACTCCATGTACTTCTCTGCTATGCTGTAGTCGTGGTGCAGGGTTGAACTGAGGATTAGAGGGTCATCTGTATTCAGGGAGTAGTTTGCTTTGTCCTTCATAAACCTGCATGAATGAATGGGGGACAAAAAAAGTGCTCATAATCAAAGCTAATTAAAACCCTTTAATAAAAAAAAACTAAAAAGAAGAAGACCACGGGGGCTCACGTGATGATGGGGTGTTCGGTAAAGTCTGGCTCGCAGGCACCAGTCAGTTTACTGGAAATAGGACACATCTGCAATGAGATCAGAACAGAAAACAACTGAGTGACTACAGCTGGAACTGATCAGTTTGTGTCATGACAGCATCCACTGGAGGGCATGGTGTTGTGTGAAATACTATAGTATATAATCTAGATCTGTCAAAGATACCACAGCATAGTTATTTAACCATAGTATGTTACTGTTACGAATACTAGTACTCCCAGCAGGGCTGTCCAAACTATTTTTACTGAGCACCACAGACTGAAAAATATACACCAGCCACTCATTATAGATGTCAGACGTACCAGAGTAGCCAGTAGTCTCTGCTATTGGGAAGAAATTGTGACATTTCTTGTGAGTTTACACAATTACCATAACTGCAAAAAAAGCCCCCCAAAAAAGTCTTGTATGTAATCATTATCTGTGTGTAATGATGAACAAGGCAAAGTACATTTAATAGATTAGATAGCAGCCGTATTATTGCATATCCGCACTTCAAATACAGCCACGCTGGTTTGATTGTCCATTACCTCAAAATGCATGTTTTCATCCAGCAGCTTTTTGTACAGGTCCCGATCCTGCAGAGTCCTGTAACCGTGCCCGATACGTTCGGCTTTCAGTACGTCTACAGCCTGAAATATCACACAGGAGGTTACCAAAGGTCACAAACCGCCGCTGGAAAAAATAAAATCTCTTGTCTACCATGTCAGCAGTTTGCAGGCTATTTCTAGAGGAACTGTTGTGGCCAAATTAGGTTGCAAAGAGAGAAGCCACTTTATACTGGCTTTGACTGCAGAATGAGACAAAAAAAAAACCTTACCAGCTGAAAGGAACGGTGAATTAAGTGATTATATCATCTGCATCTTAACTAGGGATCTTTTATGTGTTATTTTACAGATTGCAACAAAATTATCTTATTCTTAAATTACTCAATGGGCTGCAATGTAATGTGAAACACTACTCTTGGTTTTTTTGTGTTTTTTTTAGCTCTGGCGTCATTTGTGTTTCTAGTACAAAGCTTCATTGTTTTCTTATATACCCGCAAACAACCATTAAGTGATCAGATGGCTTTGCTGCTCGCTTCATAAGTGCCTCAAGTTATTGTTGAGCAGCCTACCTCCTTGACCACAGACGCCGGGCCCACCTCTCCTGCGTGCACCGTCCTGTGGACCCCACAACGCTCCGCTTCCTGTCAACAGAATTAGTCACCAAACACATCAGCGAACAAACAGCACCGCAGAGCATCTGGCTTTCACATCAGCCTGCAGTGAGAGGCTGGACCCCCTGGATGCAAACGCTTTGAGTCAAAGGAGACACAATTGATAGGATAGAAATAAGGCTGCACAGTGGTGTAGTGGTTAGAGTCTGGGTTGGGCTTGTCTCCACGTTTTCTCCACGCTTGTCTAAGTCCTACCCACAGTACAAAAGCATGTATTTGAAGCCAAATGGTGGCTGATGTGTCCAGACTGTGCACTGCTGTCACCCATTATCAGTTTAGATTGGCTCAGGTGCCCAGGGAGTTAAGTGGTTTGAGTAGTAATATTGTTATTTGGAAATTCAACTAGTTGGTGTTGGAGTTCTGTTTTGAGCAGGTAAAAATGGCTCATGTATTCTTGTAGCCAAGTTATTTAATGTCATTTTTTAACATCACAGCACAGCTTTATGTGGAAGGCTCCTCTTTAAAAATAATGTAATTGACCAATATGGGCACTGTCTCCAGAAGTTAAAAAAAACTTTATGTAAAAACTGCTAAAGGAGGACTCCCTAGTTCAGTCACCTCCTTTCATTTTAACATTCTCAGCTTGCTCAATCTGCTTACAGTATGGTATCATGGTTAAGATAACATTCAGTATGAATGTGGACTCTGTTCTGTCACTTCCACTTCTTGTTAATAATTGAAGAACATTTCTAGTTTGTCCACAGATATGGATTCTGGATATGAATTTTCAAAACTCTTCAGTGGAAAATAGCAGCATCACATGGTTGTACAGATAACCCCGGTTTTGAGTCTGAGTTGAGCTTTTATTACCGACACTCCTGGTGTGAAAGAAGGATGAATGGATGGTAAAAGCAGCTTGTGCAGAAATGCACGACAGAGTGCTTCATCTGGAATATAAACAGTCGTCTTCTCCATGCATAAGTGAGTTGTAAATAATGAAATGATTCCTCTCTGTACGTCCACATGTGTATTCATATAAATACACACATGGACCAAATAACTTAAATTCTTTGAATACTAATTACTAATTAAACAAAACAGAATTCTGATGCGTTTTGAAAGATAAGTGGGTACTGAACAACGGAATCTGAAAATACTACACAAAACCATGACATAACAGCTAGTTAATTATTGACTGGACTGACTTTCAACTTCACTGACTGCATTT
>OMNM01035199.1:0-21263 GCA_900302745.1 Parablennius parvicornis | reverse complement strand
TTTCACACTGGGAAAAAGCCGATTGCCTTCACACTGCCTGCACACACACACACACACACACACAAACACGCACACACACACACTGTGCTAATCTCCCAGCAGCAGGGCTCCTGGAGGTGGGGTGCATGCAGAGGGCAGTGACGCCCTCCTCCCTGCCTGCTGGTCCGAGAGGTGAGCTGATGTTGAGATTCGAGGCAGAAATGAGGCCTCACTGCAGACTTTAGATGGAGTATATCCTTTTGTAACTGGTTTTCTGAAAGATTTGAGTGCCAACAACAGTGTGTGTGCTGATTTCCAGTCGGTTTGGCTTGAAACAAACTTGTTGTGAAAGCTCACGTTCATCACAGTCGACCTTTTCTTGAAAGACAGATTTAAAAATGTCACTATTTATTCTCAGTTCCATTGCTTCTGCATACATTTGCTCCTTTGAGTAGCATCAGCGGGTCCTTAAAGGCATGGGATCGTGATGGCCAAATGAAGCTTCATTTGGCCATCACTAGTATGGGATGTGTAGTTCAAGTAATGCCACAGTTGTGCACTGGGTGGCAGCTGTGAGTCTTGAGATTTCTGCACCTCCATGTGGTTCAAACTGGTATTACAAGACAGATCAGGCTTTTCGTAGCTTCTTAGCTTGTTAAGGTCACCTAACTTCTCAACTTTTTGATGATCGTTTGGCATGTTTCACACGTCTTTTTTAAAACATGGTTTTGCATTGACTGGTTGTTACGGCTGCTAGCTGCAGTCGACTTGAAATGCACAGACTCACATTTAATTGATTAGCTATTTTAAAAAAGGTTTATGTTTCATGCATTTGATTCATTTATTCACTCTGTGATATGAAACTCAAATGAAATGAATGTTCTTTGGCTTCGTTCAGTCTGTTGTGACACTTAGAGATGCTTCTGTGTTTCTGAATGAACTGAGGCCTGCACATTGGTGCAGTGGTCTGTCAACTCACAGCCAGAGGATTCTGGGCGGGAAGCATTACATACAATTTCTCTGGGGAGAACATGCAAACTCCCCAGAATTCAAACCTGGACCATTTCTGTGTGAGGCGACAGTACTTACCACTGTTCCACCATGCCACCCAACATATACAGTACACATATCGGACACATTTTATTTTTTCTACCCTCTTTGGAATTACCTTTTTTCAAGCACTCAAAAATAGAGCTTGAGTAGAATATGCAAACTCAGAATGACCAGACAATTCCAACCTGGACTTGTTTGTAGTAAGGTGTTTACCATTGCTCCACTGTGGCAGATATAGTTTCCCTGAAAGGTTGAACACAGTTTTTTTTTCCCCCTGCCTCTTGTAAAGGGATGGTCGTGACATGCAGCACTGTGAATCTAAAAAACAACACCTGACCAATGCATAGGGAGAATGTGCAAACTCCAACATCAAGACCCAGACCTTAAACATCAAGGGCTTTTTTTCTTTAGCCAAACCAATTTTGACAAACTGTCTCATGTCATGGCTTAATAATAGAAAGATGTACTCGTAGTACGCTGCAGAGTAAGAAACTCCCACACACTTCAAATCTTGACTAATGCTCCTCCTTCATGTGTTCTTGCAGCCTTTAACTGTCTGCTGCCTCCATGCTGATAACACAGCGCGCATTGTGTCCCCTCGCCAAATCTAGTCTCCAGAGAAAAGAAAACCTTCCCCGATGGAGAAACACACAGGAGTATGTTCAGAGCAGACTTCAGAGTTTCAAGGTTTCTGGGAGAAAAATGCTAATGTTGAATTATGGATCAGCTCTGAAAATAGCTCTGACTTCCTGAAATATTCACTTTACTGCCTGCTGCTGATTCTTAACCTGTCTGTGTTCAAGTCTACTAATTACACACACACACACACACACACACACACACACACACACACACACACATACACACGCACGTACGCACGCATACCCACACCCACACCCACACACAAACACACACACACACACACACACACACACACACACACACACACACAGTACTCCTCCACGAAAATGTTTACTAGGAAACAAAGCGTTTCACTTTGCACTCATTTTCATCTAAAACTAGAAATTGTAGGTTTTTTTCGGAGTGTCCGTAAAGCGTCTCCATGCATTGCCTACTGCCTATCCAACATAAAGATAATAAAATAATAATAGTAAATCATTTAAATTAATAATAATTTTTTTTAAATGCACATTTACTAATAAGTAAGTGTGTTTAATATACTACCTATAATCTATTTTGCTACTCGTAAAATCACAAGTCGATAATCATTACTACTACTAATACTTTTAACATCAGTACTATCTAGACTACCATTATCACCACTACTACAACTACTAGCATGAATATCACTTATCATTATTATCATCATTGTCATTATTATTATCCGTTTAAGTATGGACTACGTTTTCATACCACCACCGCCAACAACAATAATACCACTGCCACTACTACTACTACTACTACTACTAATACTACTACTACTACTACTGCTACTGCTACTGCTACTACAACTAATACTTCTACGAATATCACTAGTAGTAGTGGTATTATTATTACTATAGTTATAGTCTTACTTATATTTATAGTCTGAACATCCATCCATTCATCCATCCTTTGTAGCAGATATTGAATTTCTTTTTAAAATAGAACATAAACAACATGAAAAAAAAACTAAATTGTCTTCTTGCTTTTTACTTTGTCGAGATCAATCGGCGCAATCATGTGAAACACATGAAAAAGAAAAATCTGCCTCAGTTTGAGGTCTGAAATCATTGAAATAAAGTATTTCCAAACTGCAGGCAGAACCACTCAGGTATATTTTTGCACATCTAAAGGCAATTTTACAACATTTTCCTGTCATGTGCCACACAACAGAAGTCGAGTGTACCAAATTTCCACCGTAGCTAGCATGCTGTGAGCTTTAGCTGTTGCTTAGCAACAAATGCATCCCTCCTGCAGATGTGGTAGCACCAGTCGGGATAATAACTCATGTACCGGGGGCATTGCCAGTGAGCGGCACGCTCGCCGGGAGACTTTAAAGAAGGTTTTCACCCCAAACTTCTCCTAATGATGAATCAGTGGCGACGTCCTGGTCGTAGTCGTTCGGCTGAACAGGAACAGGCCGTAAACTCTGCCGTAAACTCTTCACTTCTCTTAATGCATGCTTCCTGAGGGAACTCCATTAGTTCTCAGCTGCTGGTAATAATCACTGTTGAGAAATGGAAGCACACAACAGACAATCACAAGAAGAAAACACTTCCTGTTTTAACATTATGGAAACGTTCCATACAGAAATCATAATTTCGCCGACATTCAATTCAGCGTGAGCGAGTCCGTGTATATGCAGACCGGAAATCGAATCTTTTTCTGATTCCTGGAGATGTAAGTTTCCTGTAATGACCACGTCAACGACATGTTTGATCAAATTACTGTAGTTAACTGATCGTGACAAATCAGATTACTACACCGAGACTTCTGTCCAATAATCTGATTTTCTTTATGCATGTTTAGATGTAAGTCGGATATATTTGGTTTTCGCATTTGCACGCATGAGTATTTAGCGCACAATAAATATGAACTAATATTAAAACTATTCGCATTTTATTTTGTGATCATTAAATAACCAGGATGTACTTAATATTAACGTAACAACAGAGCTTCATTTAATAATCTCCTGCGGTCGTCATCGGTCATTTGTGTTATTTCAGCCTGTGGCTTCATTACGAAAACAACCAACAGCACAAAGTCATGGCCTGACACCATAACGACATCATTTTCAGCGCTACGGCCGCTCCCGTGGAAATGCACATAATTTTTGAAAACGTTTTTGAGACATTGTCGTGTAAATGGCTTCTTAAGCTACGTTCACGACGCAGGTCTTGATGCTCGATTCCGATTTTTTTGCGCCATCATTTCAAACGCAACCTGCCGTGTGAACGTGATCGGACCGGGTGTTTTTGGGCCTCAGAGTGCAGAAGAAGACGTGAAGTCACGCCGGGCACGCCGGTCAGCACCCGGGTTGCCAGATGTGACTCACTGTTTTCAGCCCAAAACCTCAGTCTGTGTAGGAAACGTGTTACAACCGTAAAACTAATATATGTATGATAAAGAACACGCCATAAACATACAAATGCTCCAAATACAGTTAAAAGCTTACAGAGAAAGTTGAAAGGTAAGAGATTTTGGCTCTCCAATTGGGGGATATCGCCATATCTGGCAACGCTGGTCAGCCCATGTAGATTAATTTTCAAGTGATTGTTAAATACGAGCCGACAAAATCTAGACAACATATCGAGGTAAAGAAGGACAAAGTGGAAAAAAGAGAGCACGGCTTTCAAAACTCTTGACATTTTGGTGGAGCCGCTTCCTCCGGCGCTTATCCGCAACATCAGTCACACGTGAAAAGATAAAGCAGTCGCATTTAGAAAAATTTCAGAATTGATAACACATACGATCGAGACCCGGGTCTGCTGTGAAAAAAAAATCAGAATTGGCGCTTTCACACGACCACAAAACAGATCGGACACGAGTCACTGTGAGATAAAAATCTGAATCGGGTTGCTTTTCCCTGCAGTGTGAACGAGGCCTGAAAGAACTGCTGTGGTGATGAGAAGCACCTCTCTTCAGCTTTCTGAGCTTCTAGACACACAGCTTTGTAACTTAACTTTTTCTACTAATACAAATTCAATCTTTGAGAAAAATACAGGTTACACTTACAGTATTCAGTCATCTGAGTGACTGTACATCCACGAGTCTTTTCTGTTTGATGGGTTTTTATTAAAAAAACTTTTTGAAGTTCATCAGTGCCTGAGAGAAAGTCTTAATAATGACGGTCTTCTGGTGTCATTTCCTCTCTGCTGGTGGCGTGTTGGAGCTCTGAACCCCCACTCCCGGGCCGGATGTCGGCACCAGAACAGAACCGTGGACTGAGGCCCCGGGAGCAGTTAGTGTGAGCAGTGTTGTGTCGTTTGGGGGCGCGGCGGCGCTGAGGATCAGTGGGTCGCTTCACCTCACAGGCTTGTTTCTGTCTGAACTCTGTTTGTGTGCGTTTCCTACCAAATTCCTCCGACGTTGCCGGCCAGGTGCATTAGAGACTTAATTGCCCAGAGATGCGAGTGTGAAGGTGTCTCTGTGTTAACGCTCCGGCTCGGCCACGTTCGGGCCTCGGCCAGTGAGGTGAACTGGAGCTCCTGAAACCACAGTGTTTGTTTTGTAAAGTTTGACCAAAGTGGTGGAGAAAAGCAACAATCTTCTTGCTTCAGGTGGAACTTTAAACGTCATTAAAATGCTTTACGTAGCTAACCTCTGTGTTTAATGACCTCTGTGTATCTGCACATCTTCAAAAGTTAAACTTATGGCTGCATACATAGGCGTGTAAAGAAACTGTTATTGAACTTGAACTGTTATTCAGAAACTAAAATATCTTTTCAATAACTTTACAACAAATACCATGAATTCAAAAAGGAAGTCTTACAGTGAACCGTTGTTTTGTACTTGGGTTACCTCTGCAGCTTCAGTGTAAAAAGTACAAACACCTTGTTTCCTCCTCTGGTTGCGTCTTTCCCAAGATCGTACCAACACCCAGGCTGCGTTCGCACTGCAGGATAATTTGACCCATTTCAGATTTTCTGCTCCCAAATGTCCTGTATCCCAGCGGCTATGTGACAGTGTGAACGCTGAAATTGCGTTGACATTTTTGTACAGCCGACCCGGGCCTGGACTACGTGTTGAACCAAATCTGATGTCTTAAAATGCAACCGCTGTCTGAACGGTCAAGTCACATGTCTGCGACTTCCACGTCACTAATGTGAGACTGACGTCACCAATCTGCGCCGGAGGAAGCAGCACAGTCAAAATGTGTGAGGCAGAAACAGAAGAAATGAACATGTTGGACAGGTGACCTGATTAGTCTTTGGGAAAATTGCGAGGTTTTGTGTCAGAGAATCTCCGTCTATATTTAAGTGCTTCTGTAAACAGCAATCACGCCTACTCTTGGCGTGACATCTCACCTTCTTCTGCGCACGGGGGTCTCTTTGGGGTCGGACGTTCACGCTGCAGTCTGACGGAGGTCGCGTTTAAAGTGTAGCGTGAACGATCACCCAAAGAAATTGAATGTCAGCAGAAAATCTGAATTGAGCATCAAGACCTGCAGCGTGAACGTAGTCTGAGAGCAACAGAATGATAATGAAATGAAAATCTTCAATAAAACTGTCAGTAAGGAAATATTCATCAAAACCAATATCAGGTATTACAATATCAGGTATATCAGGTTATTATTGTCCAACCAAGTAGATGGACAATAATATCAATGTTTTCTTCCAGACTTGGTCGTCTGTTCTCTGTGCATGTGTGTGTTGGTTCACTACAAAAACAAACAGTGCCAACTAGTGGTCCAACACGCTAACTACATCGTTTCACGTGTTCCTGCTGTTGCGGTGTGCTGTGTAAACAGACATTGTCTTCAGAACGTCGCCATATAAATGCAAAACTTTTCTGAATCGGTAACGCAAGAACATTGTGTTTAATCAAGGCCTCAGTGCAATTGTGTTTGTTTGCATGTGATTGTTCTATTTACTATTTATTATGTCAGAGAACATAAACCCTGATGTCGTTTTTTTTTTTTTAACGTGACCCCACAAACCTGAATCTAAATATATACAACGGAGAATTAAATAGAGTGAATACATTCAAAGCCATCCAAGTTCAAGTTCTGGCCGTAGTTTGGACTGAGTGGAGGGTCTGAACACTCGGCGGTGGCAGCACGTCAACATCGTCCTTCATCCATCAGATCTGTACTCAAGTGTCCGTGTCGTGTTGATTCAAGTCAGACTGTCGGCGGGTCGTGCTGATATTTGTCAGTTTGCTCTGGGTTGGCTATGTGTAGACCCAGTGTTGGGATGTGGGTTATCTGGGAACTGGCAAACACAGCGGTGGTCTCCGCGGGCCCCGGAGTCGGACCCGACGAGCACGTACAAACAGCCGTTATCGTACGGCCTGATCTGACACGTCCAGGGCCGCGAACGTGTCGCGCATTGACTCGCACGCAAACACTCGCACAAAGCTTCACTTTTCATCCCACTCAATAGAGAGTGGCCCAGATTAAGCAGCAACAAAGGACTGGGCTTCACCTCTGGGATAAGGGGGGGTCAGTCCTCCCTTGTAGACCTCTGCACTGTTTATTTGCACTGGAAGCCCAGACGCTGTGAAACTCCCACTCTGAGGCGCTGCACAAATACTGAGGCTATTTGCAGAGGTGGTTTTAATTCTTTGCAGAGCAATGATTGGCTCTTTCCACTCCCGTCTTTGCGAGAGCTTCACCAGTGGATTCCTTCAAGCCACCCCACCGACCCCACCACCACCACCCAAACCAAATCACACCGGCTGTAAAACAAATAAAACAATGTATATTTTAATGGCTTTAGTGGCCACTGAAGGCTCGTATTGTGTTTATTCTGCTTATGATATCACATTCTCTGCTCAAACAAACACTCAGGACAGAAACCACACTTTCTATAGCGAAGAACCACCACTGGTTTCTGCTCCAGGTCCATCTGTCCCACTGATTTGATTGATCGACCAACATATCCACTTACCTATCAAACTAGTTACTGACCAACTGACTGAATGAATGAAAAAACTGTCTGACCAAGTGACCAAACTACCAAATGGCCGACGTTGACCCTACTTCTAATCAATCACTAATCAATCAACCAAATAAACACATGAGCAGCCAAAGTGTACTCTACTTACCTATCTATCTAGTATGTATTGACCAAGTGACTGATTGGCAAACCATCTACCTACCTACCTACCTACCTACCTACCTACCTACCTACCATCCAACCATCCATCCATCCATCATGATATCGCGTTGTGAGTATGAAACCAGAGTTTCTAGTGGTTCTAGTGTTGGTGGCGTTTCTTCTGCTGCTTCTCAAAAGGCTCCTGATCCCCTCTGAGAGGACAAACCGTGTTCACGGGTGAAAACAAGGAGGTGCTGTGTGAAGCAATGGAGCTGCTCTCCAGATATTCACCGTGGTATGCGAGTCACAAATGAGGAGAGATTGCATGCGGATTAAACTCTAATTAGTGCTTTTCTGCTTGCGAGAGTGGTCTTACCTTGGGTGAAGCTGTTTGTTTATCCACATGCATCAGATTAATGACTTCATCCATTCAGCCGCACCCCCCCCTCTTCCCCCAACCCTACCCCTCATTCAGTCATGGCAGTCACTTTTCCTTGGAGTGGAAGCTGAGGCCTGTTTCCCCAGCGGTCTGCATTGTGTGCTGGTCGTGGTGGTATTGTGAAGCACCCTCTGACTCGGGATTATTGACATGCTTTCACAGGCGAGTTCAGGCCTTGAAAGGCGACATTCCTCCTCACAATGGGCCCAGTGTGTTTCCCGGGGGCTGCAGACATGAATAGAGCCCCTAAGTGTATCACTGTGACTCGTCAGCCTGTAATCAATGCAAACAAGATGAAAGGGTCTTATCCAAAGAGACAAACACAGACATGAGCAGCGTCTGAACAAAAAAGGTGAAAGCTTTTATTTTTTTTCTGGCCTCAAGTCCTTACATCAATTCATCGCACTGGACGGTGTGTGTGTTCAAAGGCATACACACATTACAGTGGCAATCAAAATTACATTTGCACATGTCAACGAAAAATAGAATGAGACTTAGCTTGGATACTTAAGAAGGGTCTTTGCAACCCTGAGTTAGCATTTCAGAAGACTTTAGCCAGATAGCAGATGCAGCTAACCGTAGCTAATATTACCGTAAATAGCAGATTGCACAGTCAGTTGGCTAAGGCTCCGATTACACGACAGTTCAAATGAAAATGCATCGTTTATGTATTATCGTTTCAGAAACGTTTTGTGTTTACATGCGAATGTTTTGAGAACGACGCCCGTTTTCTCGGAAACCTCAGAAAAGCTGAAACTCGCCATTGCAAATGATTATAGCAGGCATGTGTGTGTTGTTTTATTTTAAAAACAATCAACAGGTCCTAGTAGCAGCTCAACGTGGAAATGACATCGTTTGTAGTTTTTGTGCCATTTCTGTGGAAACGCAATCTTTTTCTGAAACAAAAACGTATAACCAGTGCGCGCTCACTTGAAACGTTGTCGTGTAAACATGGCCGTAGATACCCACTTGCCTGAAAAGAAGAAAGTTGTTGTTGGAAGTGTCCATTGTTTGGCTTCACTGAAATATTATCACAGGATGGAAAAATTAGATTTCTGCTTTCTCAAAGAAACCCTGAATAGAGACGGGCTACAACCGAGGGGAGATGTGGAAAAAATGATTTGGCCTCACTCTGATGTTTTGGATCCGACAGAAATTGTAATCGGGGTTCATGGTCTTTTTCTTAGAGGCAATCCAGAGGTGCATCAGGCAACAAAGGTTGTGAGTGTCTGGATTAGTGGACGGTGAAGACATTAAGTCTGGGGTGTTACCGACTGCTGATAGGACTCATATACCAGCAGGAAACCAGAGAGAAAACACTCCACGGTGTAATTCATTCATTAACAGACTACACTGGGTCACACAGAGCTGAATTTCAAACACACAAAGCGGATCTTGAGGAATTCCTTGTTTTAAAATCCTATCTGGCGATTCGCAGTAATCCCTCCTTGAAAGCAGAAACCATCCTCCTCAAAGAAAACCTGTGACGAGTAAGCTTATCAAAACACGGCTGTCCATCAGGGCGATTCGTTTCGCTAGGTAAAGTAAACAGGAGTGAAGAAGAGAGGAAACACTGAAGGCTCATCACAGCCATCGGACTAATTCTCTCCTGTCATCTTTTAGCGAGCGTGGCGGAATTAATGCTCAGAAACCGAAACACCGGGAGACAGAAGCTTTTAAACGAGCCTCCCGTAGGCGGCGCCAGAGAGAGGAGGAATCTCAGCGTCAAGGACACATTAGAAGATAAATAATTTAAGTGTAAAATGTAGAAATAAAATTATATATATTCTTCATATAAGCGTGACAATACAACAAAAACAGGCCATATATGAAGACGTTTCATGGAAAAACATCTAACAAGCACAATAAGTGTTCTGATTTTCATTTCCTGTTTCCAAAAAGTGTCATAGTGGAGTCAGCCGCAATAACAGTCCGACTTGGTCGTCTGTTCATACAAATGTCTGTGTACTCCCATTGTTAATGTATTGTTCTTTACGTGCATGTATATGTGTGCTTTCATTTAAAAAACAAAACATAAAACGGCACCAACTTGTGGCCTGGCATGCTAACTACATCAATTGTCAGTGTGTCTGCTATTTCCATGTAAACGGACATCATTTTCAGAATGTTGTTGTGTAAACACAAAACGTTTCTGAAACAAAAAAGGAAAAAAAAAACAAAAAACGATGCATTTTCACTTGAACTGAGGAGCAAACGGGGCCAACCAAACCTCGATTCTCAGTATTCCCACTTTATATAGTATTTTCCAGACAAAAAATAAACAATCAAACTTTCTGTAAATCTGCTTGAATTAACTCGTATGAGGCTTTTAAATCAGTTGGATTTAGAGTTTCATGAGTGGAACCTGTTAATGGCGGAGTTGGAGACGACAGGTGGGCTGTGGAGGTGTTGTAGGACCTCAGATGTGAAAAGAGGTGCTTATGCAGTCTGAGCTGAAATGTTCCTTCAAAGTGAGTTCAAAGTTGTTTACACTGAAAACAAGAAAGTGTTGTTTTTTTTTTTATTCTGTGCTCTGGCTGAGTTTGAATGAATTCAGAGCCGCACCGCCTCCCCCGTTCACTCTCTCATTAATAAGCTCATTTCATGGCCACTTATTGTGACCGGGAGTCCACAGGCCGGCCCGCCGCACTGCTCTTTAGTGGGTTGGTGTTATTTTTTGTGATTACCCTCCAAGTGGCTACGGTAAAAAGCAGGTCAACATGGCGACCTTGTGACGTCCTTCAGCTGGAGAGTGAAAGAGAGCCGGGCGAGGACGGCGAGGCCACTTCATCAGCTGAACCAGAGCGTTCATAATAAAAAGCTTTAGCTCGTAATACAATTACACCAACACGGATAAATATTGTCTTTTTTTTCTATTTTGAGTTTCAACGCTGATGAAATGTAGCAACAGGCAAATGACAGAAACACGCCTGAATCATCTCACAACTTAATTGACAATTAACTAAATCTGATCACTTCTAGTGTTTCTTGTCTCTTTTAAACAAACCACTAGAACAATTCAAAAACATCACTTTTTGAATAAAAACACATAATTACGAGACCATGTGGTGACGAGATGAGACAACAAGCTTGTAAAAACTTTGATTGAGACATTCATCACTTACAAATAACACTAATTTGTGTTTTTTTTTCTAAGACTGTATTGGAAAAGTGACGACAGTAAAATATTTGCCTGTTTTCTGGAATACAAGTCGCATCTCTCAATAGCAAATCCTCATGAATAGGCCAAAAACATCTATAATTCTAACACATTTATTTGTTGATATATAACCAAATAAATTAAAATAGAACAGCTTATCCATCATAAAATGTGATGGATAAGCTTATCCAGTCATAACCATCATAAAATGTGCTTCCTAACCATTTTCCTCTGTACATATTAATATTTATTATTATTGATGTAATTTTTATTGCGTTTTATTGACATTTTAACTGTATTCTATTTATTCTGTGTTTTCTTTCTGTGTGGAGCACCATTACAAAGAAATTCCCTCTGGGATTAATGAAGTATTTCTATTCTATTCTAAGTTGTATGAACAGCCAGACAATTTGAAAAAAAAATTCAACTTATAGTCCAGAAAATAACGTAGAATCCCAGAACTATAAGTCCCATCTCTTAAAAAAAAAGGGTTATGAAGATTAAGAAACAGAAATTAGAGACATTTTTCTCGTTCTTTTGGTCACATAAAGTAACTTTGGTTTTTCTGTGATGATGTAGCGGCTTTCTGTGGTTATACAGTGACTTCTAGTGGTCCAACATGGTATATACCATATATTTAATTTCATATATTTATTGGAATGGGACAGTGCATATTATTCTATAAGCCATCCCTTCATGAGGTTACTGTAAATACACCAGATTTAGCACAAGGCTGATTTCCATCCTTTGTCACACATTTTGAAATATAAGCTGCCTGAGCAGCCGAACAACTAAAAGATATGAAACAGGGATTATGGTGATCTCTCTAGGTGGGATGCATCAGGTAAAATAACATATAGTTGTGCGTTTTTTTTTTTTTTTCAGAATGACTGGAAAAATTCACGTTTGTCAAAAAACAACAAAAACATACCGTATTTTTGGGAATATAAGTTACATCTTTCAAAAAAGAAATAATCATGACATAAAAAAACAAGACAAACATCTATAATTCTCCCTGGTTGGTTTCTGTTTAGTTTGACATTGACGTGAACCTTGAATTACCCGACACTCGTTACAATAACCACTTTCATCATTTTCCACCAAGACGACAAAGAGTTGTTGATCATCGGCAGAGGTTTGTGTGTCTCGTTCTTATATAAACCTTCTACGAGAGGAGCGGGAAACACAGACGCACAAAGTACGTGAGAGCAGCCTGACATCTTACTGACATTTCAAAAGTCTCCTCCATGTAATGATCTTTTTCTTTTCTTCTTCTTTTTCATCAGCCGCTCGGCAGGCTACTAAAGGACTGACTTCATTATGGACCGGAGAGCAAAATGTGGTTTCCAAGGGAACAAGGCCCGACAGGCGCACAGCCTCAGGACTGTGGGCAGGATGAGGGGTTTGCACTCGTGTACACCTCAGAGGAACGGTGTAGATTTTCTGCGTGCTTTCGGAGAATATGCAGCGCTGTGCAGGCGGAGCCACTCAGCCCTGCCAGATAAATGAAACCAGCTAAATCACCTGGGAGATTGCAGCCAGGCCATTGATTTCATGGGTCATCAGATAACACCGGGGCTTGCTGAGCACATGCCCTTCAGCACTGGGAGAAGGCTATCATTTAGCCCGATCAATAGCTCTAATTACCCCGCTCCACCCACCGCCATAAATTCCTCTCATACTGTTTTCAAGGAATGAGGAAAATACAGTATCACAATTGCAATCCCTTCCAAGCCACAGTGAACCAGAGCCACTCCTTTAATAGATTCTTTTAGCTCGATATGAAGAGGGAAAGTCCATTTCAGTCCACGTTTTTTTTTATGTCAAGGATCTGCTTTTGTCTCAGACAGTTCTGGTTATATCTGTGGTCTACAATCTGCAGCTACTGCAGTGATTAAAACTTGACTATTATGCTCATTTCAATGGGTTTTCTTATTCTAGGACTCCACTAAGGAAGCTTTTTATGACTCAGTGTTACAAAAAGTTCTGATTTATCTCATATCGGATTCTCAGTTTAGCCGTCTTTCATCCTTGCCTGAAAGCTGAATTATTTAAATCACAACCAAAACAATCTTGTCTTTCAGCAGCATTAACGCTGCTACAAACTGTCTGATGAGAGTTTTATAAATTCACAGCTAGCGTCACTCGACGACACAAATCTACAAAGTCCACGACATGACAACCAAGAAACAATGAAATAATCAACCAACCTCAAACTTATATAGTCTAATAAGTGTATTTAAGGTGTTCAGTGAATCTGGAAAGCCCCTTACTGCTGTCCGAATGTTTCTGTTCCTCTAAAGATTGATTGATTAAACACAAACGATAAAACAATGGACAAACAATGCAATGCCTAAAAATATGAGTTCACTCTTGAAAATGAAAGAGAACTTCAGTTGTTTCAAACACAAAACTAACACCAAATTACCAAATCCATCTATTTCATCAACTCTATTGCCACATTCATGAAGCTCGTGCTCTTGCCCTTCATGTCACACATGCACATTAGAAAACAAACACTGGAGGCCTCGATGTGAGTTAACGGCTTTGGCAGCTAAAGAGCGCCGACTGACGCAGCGCCACAGGATGTTTCTCATGTCTTACAAACCGAGGCGGCGTGTGGTTTGAAAGCTGCTGCGAGACTCCTGGAACAGAAAGTTATCATGACACAGATCCACCGCTTCAGTTGTAAACGTGGTTTGTGTTTTCTGAGCCTCGTCTTCACCGGATCTGAAACAAAAGAGCAGAGAAGGAAGCCGGAGACTGCGTGGTGGAGTTTCACCTTCACACAGCTCCGACTTCCTCTCCACGCCACGTCTGCTTGATGTGTCATTAACTCAAAATGAACAAAAAAAACCCAAAGAAACCCATGTTCGCGTCTTTTTGAGCGCTCCACTTTGAAAGTGGAGCTGCTGTCGCTCTTTTCGTCGGTCACCTCTGACACGCTGAGTGCTGCCGTCCTGCTATCAGGTTTCTCCACTGGAAGCTGTGATGTGGAGCACTTATCACCGACGTTGGCCCGCCGCCCGCTGCCCGTCACTCTGTGCCCACCGCTCTACCTCAGACCAAAGAACAAGGCTAATGTGTTAGAGACGACTGTGTTCAGCTGTAATGGGTCCGACCTGCCAAGAATCTGCTTAATATTGAGTTATTATGTCTGCGTAGGCTGGAATTGTGCTTAAACTGTCCAGACAGCAGCAGAGGACCAGCAGCAGGTGGCGAAGGAGGCAACATGTATCAGACCGGCATAACCCCCAGAGACATTTAGGCCTCGTTTAGACCTGAAAACATCGCTTTTGTGTTTTCGAGTTTGAACAGCAGCGTTTTGGAAACGATGTCCGTTTCTAAGCAAACAGCAATCAAACTGAAAATGATATATTTAGCATATCAGGCCACAAGTTGGAACGGTTTGTTTTTATAAGGAAACCACACACTGTGCAGAGAACAATATGCTGTAAACATTAACAATGAGAGAACACAGACATTTGTATGGACAGACGACCAAGTAGGATTGTTATTACAGCGACTGTCGACTATAAAACTACCAAGACCCAGAAGAATGTGGACCGGGAGTCAAGTCAAGACACTCTGGAGGCAATATAGAATAGGTACATAGATAATTAATCTATAGATTGATGTAACTTGTTAATAGTTTCATATGGGTGGTTTCATAATAAAAACAATCAACAGCAGCCGGCAACAACAACTCCTAGCTGGCATGCTAATAACTACATCGTCTTCAGTGTTTCTGCCAGTTCCGGGTAAGCAGACACCGTTTTCAGAACGTTGCCATTTAAATGTGAAACTTTTCTGAAAACAAACCGTAAAAACGATGCGTTTTCACTTGAAACATTGTCGTGTAATCGGGGCTTAAACATCCACTGAGCCATTGTTTCACCAAGACCAGAAACTCCTCTGAGGACAGAAACGTTTTGGGAAGAAGACAGATGGTTCTCTTCTCCATTTAAAACAGCCGTCTGTCTACTCCGCCAAACGGACTCAATAAGCCAGCTTCAAAGGGTCATGGTCAGTCACCAGTGACCTTTGAACCCAGTGTGAACTCATGTGACTCCAACGACCACGCTGAAGGTCTTTAAAATACAGAGGAGTGTCAGGAGTCACACCCTGGGCCCGAGGCCCGAGGCCACTAACGTAATCAAACCTTGGCGACAAACCCCAAGAGTTTCAAATACCTGAGCTCCACCTTCTAGTTAGACTAACGAGAGCAGCGGGTCCCAACGAAGAGGCCTGACCTCTGTCGGGGAGGGGGACGCCAATGATTCATGGGGGTGGGGGTCGTGAAGCCCTCGTCATTTTACGACAGGTGAGTCAATCATGACGCTGGTGGGTCCAAATCCGCTTGCAAAGGGCTCCAACCCGGCCTGACAAACCCACAAAGTTTTTACAGTACAAACACAAAAAGCATTAACACAACACAACGCGAAGACCCGAGCTGATATATCGACGATGCTGCCATGAAAGCGAGCGACCTCCCTACGATCAAAGTAACCTCAAAGCCATGCTGTCAGGGGGAGTTTGTAAAAACACCCATAATGCAACAGCTATAGGAGTTTTTCACTATTTTCTCCCTGAAGGTTTCATTAAAATTGTCTTCATGTTGAGATTGGAGGTCATCTTCTGTTGAAATTATTTGGTTTTGTTAGAATATAGGCATTTTAATCAGGTATACTCTGCACCACAAAAACAACAACAACAAAACTTTGAAAAGTTTCAATTCAAAGGTTATTACGGCACTAATTTACAGGTCCGGTCCGCTCAAGATGAAACTAGGCTGCATCTGGCCCCTGAACTAAAATCTGCTTAACACATTTGTTTTAAGGTGTATCACCTTTTATTAATGTCTTAAAACATTGTCTGCATTCAATTAATTGATGTCACAAAATTATTAACTTTAAGCGTTAAAAGCAGCAGGAGAAGAAAACATCGACACGTCAGGCTTGTTCTGCATGACCTTGACGGGTTTTCAAAACGTTGCTGTGTAAACGAAATGGTTCTGAAACGGAAACGTTTTTCCTTGAGGCCTCCGCCTGTGCATCTGCCTTATTCCAATGTGTTTGATTCAGCCGTTTATCTGGATTATTTCCTTCTTTTCCCTGTTCGAGCAGCACTATTCTCACAGCGATCGCTCATCCTGTGAAAATGTTTTTTATTTAAGGAGCGGAGGAAACTCGATCACATTAAAACTAAGGGCAGATGTTCGATGGATAACAACCACCATCGATTTCTCATCTTTCAGGCTGATTAGCTCCAAACGGCAGGAAAGCTAATGCTAAGATCACATCGAAATAACAGTACATTCCAGTCTTACATCACTATATAAACATGGAAGAAAACAGATACAGTATATAAATACATCAGATCTGATAATCAGAAATAATGTGATTACACTCAGTTAATACATTTTTATGGTCGTGTACGCGGGCTCTTTGTGGTTGTTGCTATCCACATTCATGTCCGTGTGCTTATTAACAATCCATCAGAGGGAGCTGGCCTGGTGCTCGCAGGCCTCTGCACTGCCGGCCCACGTCCAAACACATCCAAACACGCCCAGCAGCTGGCCCGGGAGCTGCCCGGCCCGTTATAGTGACTGATTAGAATAGCAGCGGCGTGAACCGAACCCAAAGCAGTTGTTGACAAGGCATAATCAGCAAAGTGGGCGAGAGCTGTGATGATGCCACCAGAGAAACATGTGCTGGCCCGCAGAGTCGCTTCTCTTCAACACCGTAGCATCCAAACAGCTGATAAGTCTGCTCGGGACACCGGAGCAGCGTCTCACTGTTTCACCACGCAGCCGACCAGCAGCTCACATCCCAGAATACACCGCGAAGAGCTCGGCGGGATCGCTGCAACTTTTATAAAACACTCCGTCTACATGTAAACAGGGAAAACACATCTTTTCTGAACTGCTGCTTCTGGTCATGTGAACCATGGCTGTAGGAAATAGTTCTTCTGCACATGCTCAGTGGATGGACAATAACATTTTCCTCCAGGGTGTCATGACCCCCAGTCCATGTTCTCCTGGGACCTGGTAGTTTTATAGTTGACAGTCACTGTGATAACAATTCACTGTTTCTGCCGTTTCAGTGAAAAGAAACTTCGTTGTTTGGCTCCTTTGTTAATGACTGCAGCATGTTGTTCTCTGTACATGTTTGTGATTTCATTACAAAAGTAAACAACACCACCAACTCTTGCTGACATGCTAACACCCAACATGCTCACTACATTGTTTTCAATATTTATACCGTTGCCATGAAAACGAACATTGTTTTTAAAACGTTGTGGTGTAAACGTGGAATTTTTCTGAAACCAAAATGCAGAAACCATTGTATTATCACTTGAAATGTTGTTGTACCCCAAAAGAGTTGCCTTTTGATCTATTCTATTCCATTCTATTCTATTCGGTTCCATTCCAAACGGGGTCTCCGTCACTGCAGGAAAGAATCGGATGGTTCTATTTTGAAAGTGACCAGAATTATCAAAACACTAAGACAAAACTCATGAGTGTGAACATAACTAACTTTTTAAAGAAGTGCTTGTATTCAGGTGCAACTGTGCATGTGAATGCATCATTAAGTTTGTACTGCGGTGTATTGATTAATGCAGGTTTTTATATTTGCAGTGTATTTGTGGTTTTTCCAGCTGGTTCCTGCAGAACCGATATTGTTGCCCTGCAGACTTAAGATCAGCCTTGACGATCCATTAGCATCAAACCGATGTGAAAAGGCAGGCGGGTGCATTAAGAGTCATCTTTTTAATGTTTCTGAGCCATGTATTCTTACTCCGACCAAGAGCGCCGTATCTTCTGCTTATTAACATAATATTAGCTATGAAAAGGCCGGAGCTAAATGCATTTTTCTGCATGAATAATGTAAGTGAAAGACGCCTCGTCTTGCACGCCGCCGTGCAGATCTTCCCCTCGTCTCTAAAAGCCTTTCCAGGGAGAGTGCAGTGGAGTGGACAGCCCGGCAGAACAAAGAGTTATTTGGTTGGAGGAGGCAGAATGGTGACAAATTATGAACAACTCATTACACTGAGGTGGCACTTTGTCGAGCAGCGAAACACAATCAGACCGGATCTCCGGGGGGATGTTGGAAGGTGCTAATAGCTCTCTGTCAATGACAAAATGAATCACATTAAATTTCCCCCAAGACTCAAACCTCATTAATACTTCACAGGGTTTCAACTTTTAGGATGATTTTTATGGTGGTTCTGCTTCATGAGATTGGAAAAAAAAACTTTTTAACGTGAAGGAGGAGAAGAAGACTAAGTAGCACGCAAAGCATTTCCTGGATTCCGTTTTATCTTCCAGTTTCTGTACGGCGTCATCCAACTACACAGAAAGGCCTTAAACCGAGCATCCTATTAATGAGGCAGGAGCGCAAGCTACTAAACACAGTGAGCATGATAAATAGGATTATTTTAGACAAAGAATACCGAATAACTGTCGACTCGATGGCCGTATTCACACTATCAATGTGATGTGACCCTATTCAGATTTTTTTGCTCTTATGTGAAAAATGTAAGCAGGAAATACAGGCCTCATTCACATGTGGAAATCGATCAGATATGTATCGGATATGTGCCAATGTGACTGCCGTGTAACCAAGCTGGTTGGACTTTGTTAACATTGCATCTCTAATGTTATCAAATCTGCAACCATCAAGCTTATTTTGTAGCATAGTGAACACGCGGTAAAGAAATGAGACGCATGGAGGACGATCCGGCACAGTGGTCAGTTGTAAAAAAAAAAAAAAAATCACATGACCTCAGGAAATAATCGCAGCATGTGCAAATCCTCCTCTGCTAAAAAAAAATAATATCACTGTTTGGCAAACCTCTCAGGCGCTTCGACTTTAGCATCCATCATGTCATCATCCACGGCTCTGCATAGTGCTTGATTCACAAGTAGCCTGAAGTTTGTAAACACTACAAGTCCACATGTGTGATGTCACTGACGTTGTCGGCAAGTGCGATCGCAAGAAGCAGATAAAGATCACAAGATAAAATATGTGTGACCGCAAGGTAAAAAAAATTGATTGAGGCAACAAATCCAAAATTAGCAATATGCAGCCTGAAATAAAAACTCCTGAATACTCAAGGCCACATTTTCAAGGTCATGGCTTTGACCTTTTGTATTGGCAGACGACCAAGTTGGATTGTTATTACGACGACTGTCAACTATAAAACTAGTGCCAGGAGAATATGGACTGGGAGTCGTGACACTCTGGAGGTTTGAGAATGTGACAACAGTGGCTCGGAGCACCGGTGTTGTGGAAATGGACCCACAAAGTGCGATGAAAGTTTTGTGTTTTCACTTGAAAGTCATGGTTTTAACAATTTACCATAAACTAAAGATGAGCTCCTAATTCACACACCTCTTGAGACAAGCAACTAATAATTTGTTCATAAATAAGCTTTCACGGATTTATCCTAATCACCACAAGTAGATACATCTGGACTTGGTGATGCATGTTAAGACAGAAGTGTCTTATAGTCTAAGAAATACGGTAATAATGTTTCCCTGTTAGTTCCAAACACACAAACAAACGATTCTAAAGAAGACTAGAGTGCATCTCTAAAGATCCTCACACTCTTCTAGGATCCACATTTCCAATCAGGACGTGTTTACATGACGGCAGACTTCCCCTGAAAGCCCGAACAGAACGGAGTCGCTCTCACGGAGCTTTAAACGACTTTACTTCACTCGCTGATTTATGTACTCCATGTACACACACTTAAAAGCTCCTCTCGTCGGAAGCGTAATTACTCATTCACTTCCCGCAAACAGCTGGAGGCAGAGACTCCGTCTCTGTGCAACAAGTCCTCAGCCAGCGCCAGCAGATCTTCCTGAAGCCAGTCGATACTGCACCATCGAGGTCTTTTAATAAACTGAGCTATAAGCTATGCTATCATAGCGGCACAAGCTACAAGAGCACACCAAACCAAATACAAGAAGTGAATATGTTTTAATATCTGAGGTTTGATTATTGGGATGCCGCAGATGTTTCTGCCTCTCAACATTCCAACTGTCATATCATCTTGGCCACTAGGGGGTCAGTTTTTTTTTTTTTAATCATCTGCCATGACTGATCAATGGTGTTGATAAACCAACAGCAATACGATCCGAAAATATGAAAAACAATGTTGATACGTGTTCAATGTTACTGAAAATGCACATTTATATTAACAGTGAAGCTATATACTAGTTTCTTTATAAAGTAATTGAGAAAATTTATCAAGATCTCTTAATGGTGCGCTCATAGCTGAAATATTAACTTTGCTGTCAGCATTGAAGTCGCATCACTGAGAAGGAGGAAGATGCTCTATAATCCGATGTTAGTAAACACTAATATTATTTACAATGGGACTTCTTTCATGTTGCTCTCAGGAGAAATATCATGACAACTGGCATTATTCCATTACCATTAGCTTTCATCCAAAGTAGCTGTGATTAGCATTAGCAGTTAGCTTCTCTTTCTTAGGGCTGTTTGCATGTTCAAAGTTTATCTCAAGAGTTTTATGCAGTATTATGATGAGCTCTGCAAAAGTTTCTATGAAATGATCTGTTACCTCTCTTAAGAGTTGCAGACCGGTTGTCTCGCAACATCCTGTTTCCTGTGTCAACTGTTAGCATTAGCTGCAGCTTCAACAGCTACGATCACACAAAACTCTGGACGGGGAATGTCTCATTTAATGATCACCGAACTAAACTAAGTAACTTCCACTCTAACTTCACTGTCCCTGCAGTTACTTCAGGATTGATATGGACACATGTAAACTGGTGATATCAGATTTCAGTGTTTCTCCTCTGAAGTGAAAAAACAGAAGGGACATTTTCTGTGTGAAAATTCCATGACAGAACGCAGCTGCTGGTGTTTGAATGGTCCACTGAAGATGATCAGCCAAT
>OMNM01035198.1:0-19551 GCA_900302745.1 Parablennius parvicornis | reverse complement strand
TGAGAGCAGCAACATGATTTAGCACATGACAAAAATATGCAAAAGCATTTATTTACACACAATGTGACATTTATGTACAATGAATATGTACATTAGGGCACAAATTATCAAAATTTTTGTGGAACAAATGTTGATTTTTTTAACATATTTATGCACAATAACATATTTACCTATTCTACATTCATTTATTGTTACATATTTACCTTTAATATTACTTAAAAAATAATTGTAACATAATTGTGGTCACACACGAGAGCAGGGATGTTGGCAAACAGGGATGGGAGGTCTTCAGACTCTTCTGCTGCTGGAGCTGAGGAACGGTCATCAGCAGACAGGAACACAGTGTCGTTCACTGCTGCTACATTTCCAGACTTGCCAGGAGACACACCACAGTTGACCTTGAGGTGGAGGAGAGTAGCCTGGAATTGGCCTGACATGGATTGTTATTCCAGCGCCCTTAGATAAGCATCAACAACACATTAACATCAAGGTACACAGGTACTGTTTATGTTTATTGCCATTTCCAGTCATTTCCAAATGTTATCGCTTCTACTTTAGCCTTATTTCTCTTCTCCATGCCTTCCTTCAGCTCATTATCAAGCCATTGACAGCAGTTTTTCTATTGTAGATCTTTTGTGCAGGTGGTCGTGTGTGGAGAAGATGAAAAAGGACTTTGTAGATGCTTCTTTCTTGTATAAAAACATTTATTAATAAGTTAGGAGCATTCATGGTTTCAGATGATGTTCTGTCTTTCCGGGGAGCCTCATTGCCAATCTGAGACTCTCCTCAACTCTAGGTTGTCAAGAGCTTTTATACCCCCCTAGTAAATAGCCTGTGGTGCCATTCTAAAGAGGAATTTCTTAAGTCAACCTCAGATCCTGACCAAGTGTCACTACAAGATAATATACGACAATGGAACATAATGCACCTCACCTGATGACCCAAAGGGTTTCTCATCTGAACAAGCTCAACACCTGTGTTGCTCCTCTGGGGTTCAGAGGGCATACAGTTAAGTGTGAAGGAACTAGCTGTGATAAAGAAAAGAGAGAGCACATGCGATGAAGCTGCATTTACTTCACAAAAAGAGGATGTTTTTTTTAATGTACATCAACAACAGTAATCCAAAAAAATTCACAACATGCTACATGGCCTTAAAGAGTCCAAAAGTTCAGGTGACCATGGCTACAGTAACAAATCTTTGTCACAATCACATTTCAATTCCACAAAATATATTTTAAAAAATTATATAATTAACTTGTGTACTTTGTCTCTATTTTAACATATTTATCTTATTTATGCCTTCAAATCTCAATCATTTATCCATGAATTACTCTTTTAAACTGTTTTTATATCCAAAGAATCTGAACTTGTACAGTATTTATATTTTTTTAATAACAAACCAATGAAATCAGTTTTTAACTAACGCACTTCACTTCATATGTGCTTTACTAATAAGCATGTGATACAGAAATAACCTTCAACCTCAAACTGACTATCCTGTATTCAACAATAGGAATAGTTTTCAATAGCAATACTGGTCTCTGGCAATAAACCATAAAATATGCATATTCAATTATAATAAAGCCCAGTAAATTGCATCTTGTGTGGAAAACGTTTCACAAAATGTCCTAAAAGAGAGTACTCAAGTGGTTCTTTGTACCAAAACTGGTCTGGGATCGCTTTCCTCCATGTCCTACAACTTAGATAATTTGCTTTATATTCGTGACTTTTAAGTGTTTACAGCCTGTGATAAAGAAAAGAGAGAGCACATGCAATGAAGCTACATTTACTTCACTTAAAGAGGATGTTTTCTTCCTCTGAGGTGCCTCATCTAATCTCTACCAGTGCGCGACATGCGCCATCTAACGGACAAAATAGGGATTACACCTTACTCAAAAAAGTTTGGTTTAGAACCAGAGGAGTACATAAAAATAAAATAAAAACAAGTTTTATGGGGGTGTCTGTTTTCACTCCACCTTTAACATAACAATTTTTTTAGCCTCTACACCTGCAGGCCTCTCTCCTGGAGTCCTCACCCAGGATACTTATCTTAGCAGGACGGCCATAAACGCTTGATAATAAACATCATATAACAAGGAATTCCTGCCTGGGCTTCTCCTAGAATACACATTCTCCTTTTGAAGCCTGGCACTGAAGATACCAAAAATGCTGGCCTGAAATATGCCACTTATGTTTCTTTAGAACAGCATGGATTTCTAAAAAAGGCAAGAGAATAGATTCAAACTTCAATAATGGTATTTCTGGGTTCTGCTCTAATAGAACATTACTGTGGTTTTAGCTCTGGGTATCGACACTCATTACATCCCACCACAGTTCAGTTGATTTCAACTGATTTCTTTTAAAATGTAATATTCTATACTCTGCAACTAAAATAGCCTCCCTTAGATGAACCGAATAGACGGTGATATTGTTGTTGTTGTTTGAGGGCTAGCTTAAGCCATTGAATAGATAGCATTGTGCACGGTTCCAGCTGATCTATGTCCCAAGCTAATGTTTTATGAGCTAAACACAACAACAACAAAAAATGTGTTTTTCCTACCTGTGGAAGGTAATTCCACGCAGTTGATTGTCCTTATTATGTTTGTTTGTACAACCCCAAGCAGAGCAATGATGCATCGTTGCTGAAGTTCTGACAAATGCCACTCACAAGATGGCAGACACATTGACGTATGCTCCGACCAGATGGTGAGGCGTCTAGTGTACATGTCTATGGTTCAACCATACCAATCTGAAACATAATCTGACCCAGAAGGAGAAGCTCTTGAAGAAGTTCTGACTCTGCGGCTGCAGCAGGACATTTCAGAAAGGCGAATAAAACATATTGTGTGTCTGAATATGTTCATTAGTTTGGTTGCGTTGTTAATCGCTACCAAGTAGCTAACGCTAGCTCCTGCTAACTATAGGTAACTGTTGTGGTTTTTTATATTATACTGAATTCATCAGACCCTCACTCTACTAAACCTCAGTTTGATTTGACCTACAGTCTCTATCAGCACAAAGTCGCAGACATGAACAATACCTCACAATAAAAATTAAAAAGTCTCCTCGCAAACTAACCAGCCTGCTGCTAATATAGAGCATATAAATCAGCGCATTATACTAACAGTTCCCACATTTGCAGTAGATTCAGGGATAGTTGGAACAGATCCATGCTATATTAGAAGTTTGCAGCGTTGTACTGGCCATGTTATGCACACACTCCTCAATGTAGTGCTCTGGCACGCACACAAAACTTTGGGAAGTCTTGTTGGTATATTCCCATTAAAAATAAAATTAATCCACTGGGTCCTCACAGGATTAGTTGAAGGCAGTAAAAATAATACTCCTCTGCTCATTGATACAGTTACCAACTGTGCATCGAGGGTGTTTAGGGCGTAGCTTTGCCATGTTTAAATGCTGCATAGAGGCAAAGATAGGAGGGATTTAGGGAGGGTCAAAGGGAGTGTCTATCTTGTTTGGGACTGGCTAAAATTAGTAATGACGCGAGTAAGGGCTTGCTTTCTGACTTGCTCACTGGAGCAGACACTTTTGAATAAATTAAAAAAGCGGGGGAAAGAGAGAACACACTTTTTTCATATCTGTCTGTGATGTCTCCTTTAAGTTCATTTTAAAGATGTAGTTTATTTATTTATTTATTAGTTAGTTTGTTTGTATGTATGTTTACTTGACCAGCTATCACCTAGTGGATGACCTCATGTAAAGTCTGAGTGGAGTGGGTGGTGCTTTCATACAAACTCATTGACCTGTTCATGTTGACTGACTAAGCCAAGATCATTACTTATAAATTACAGTGTATCAATACACAGCTGTCTGATTAATACAGTGCTGGAAGTCTGGAGGCCTTGTGAGTTTGCTAATGGACACAAGACTGAAGAGGAATGCTCACATGAAAGATAACTAATCAATAATTAGCTGTCTTTGATGGCTAGTGTGATTAACAAGTGAACAACAAACAGGCAGAGCAGGGTAGATGATGACAGCGTGGATGACACACCAGTAGATGGAGAAGGGAGGGACGGATGAACAGTCTACAGAAGAGCAAAGACAGATGGCGGAGTAGCTAACAGATGGAGGAGGAAATATAATGTGCTTTGTATGAAGAATGTTTGTAACAGTAGTTCAACATAATGCTGTTTGGTGCTCAGGATCAATGTTTTTTGTTCAGAAACTGAATCTGTGTGTGTGTTTCAGGCTGTTAGAGCTTTATATTCCATTATATCATTATATATTACAGTGAACTGACCATCAACACGTGATCTTGATGTTCACTTCCTGCACAGATTGCCTCACAGGAATCACATTTCACAACAGGCCTGTTAAAACACTGCTGCTTTTGTATTCTTCTCAACACGGCCTTAAAACTCCCGAACAGCTGCGGCAAAGCGGAACTTTCTCACTTCCAGCACTGGTCATGTATGAATGTCCTCTCTTTGTGCATAACTTCAAATCAACAGAAAATTAAAGCAGAATTTTGTAAAATATCGTCCACATTAAACTGTCATGAATGACATAAAGGCGGAACACAGATATTGATAGTGTATTCATGAGTCACTGGGATGAGGGAAAGTATTGTCAAAGTGAGAACTCACTACCAAGAGAGTGCAGAGTAAATCTGACATCACTCAATACAGCCTTTGTCACTGGTCAGTCTGTAATAAACTGATCTAAAGCCACTGAAAGTGGAAACAGTTTGACTTACTTCTGTAAGGTGGCTGAGAGGTGCAAAGCACAATTACAAAATGTGAAACACTTTTACATTTTGGATAACATTTTTACAAAATGTGAAACACTTTTACATTTTGGGAAACATTCTTACATTTCATAAATCAAAATTACATTACCATAATACATTTACATTTTATACATCAAATTAAAACCGGAAACATTTTTACAAGCACTGATACAAATATAAAAGCTGCGATACAAATTTACAGATACAATTTCTACTAGAAAGGGCACAATGACCCGGAGGTGACCCGGAAGTGATAACGAGCGGGTAAATTCGTCTTGTTTGTTGTTAACATTAATGGACTGAGATAGAAAGCAACAGAGTCATGTTTTGCCCATTTTGTGGACAACATATAGACCGATTAACATCGTTTGTTATTCGTGTGGTCGACTTTTTTCAGACCTCCACATTAAAAACCGGATGGGGAGCTGGTTTACTTCCGGTGGCAAACGTTGACCACTGAAGACAGTGAAGATTATGGCTGTCTCAGCACTGTTGTTTTTGTTGTGTTGCTGGTTGCTTTTGTGGGGCAAGAAAACAATCATACCTCTCTTACCACGCCTTTCCTACGGTACCGGACCAGAGCAGGCAATGGATCCAGGCTGTTAGAAGAGATGAGGGTCTGACATTTATACATAAAGCCAGGAAGCACTTTGTATACAGCCAACACTTCACTCAGGAGGAGTTTGTTAAGATCCACCTTAAAATGGAGCTGTTCCTTCTCTCTTTTCCTGGTACTATTTTATTACACCACCTAAGAGGGAGTCTGTCTTTCAGAGGGCTCAGACACAACAGCATGTCCTCTCACAGCAAGCTAGCCAGGCTGAAGCTGCTACTGCCGACCACATAGCAGCTTCATTTATGTAAATAGCCTAGTGTTAGTAGTTATGTAAATATTTTGTTATTTTTTAAAATGTATTCATAAATTAAAACACACTTGAGTAAAATACTGTACTGATTTTTTTTCATTTAATTTGTGGATTGATTGAGTTGAATCGCAGGGAAACAAAATGTACAAGTTCAAGTAAGAACAAGACATTCTGAAGACCTTTTAAGTTAACCTTTTATAACTGTACTGTGGATTATGCTGCGAATGAATGTCCACCAAATCAAAAATTGAATGGTTGCAAAATATTTAGGTAGTGTAACATTCTTTTCAAAGGACACATCCACCAGGTTATAATTTAGATTACCTGCTAACTCTGTAGTTGTGACCTTGACCAAAAAATACCCATTTAAACAACTTACAAAACAGCAATTGAAAAGGAATCATAGATATTTTTCCAAAATCAATGGAGGTTAATTTTAATGAAAATATGAAAATTTGCACTCTTTACACTACTTATTGAGTCACACAATTTGATGTGTGAGATTTAATGAGATTTAATGTTCAAAATTACAAAGGGACAAAAAGGGTCATTTAGACATGATTATTACTGTATTAAAATAAACAAATTGATAAAGGTGTTGAAGTAAAACATGTCCAGTGTTGATTTCATCTGGTCAATAAAAGCTTCATCACACCACACTTGCAGACTGCTTTGCAAGCATCACGGAAACAGCTCGCAGTAACTCTTGGTTGTCACAGCTGTACCACGTAGGACGTCTGGACTGCTCCCTGGTTCTGGTTCCTCGATTTCCTTAGACATTTCCAGTGACACTTGCAGAGACTGAAGATGAGCTGACTGAGTGGGCTCAAATCACATGTTGGGAAGACTGCAGCATAAAAGAAGGAGCAGGGAAGTCTGGAACCATGTGGTGCAGCATGATGCCACCTAATGTCATGTTGCAACCACTCAAATACAAGGTGGCGAATACTATCATTTTGGATTAGTGCAAGGAATACTTTCACGGTTGAAATGTCTGAGTTTACCAGTGAACCTCACAACTCTTACTTTGCAATTCAACATAGATGGCCTCCCCCTCTTTAGGACTTCAAGACTTCAATTCTGGCCTATACTTGCAATCCTGAAATGTGATTACACCAAGTCCCCATTTATTGTCGGTATATTTAGTGTATAAGTAAGCCAAAGTGTGTGGTTGAGTATTTGCAAATATTTGTTAATGAACGTAAAAATGTACTGGCTAAATGGCATTGTTTATAATGGTAAGCGATTGATTGTACAGGTTTCCTAATTTGTGTGATGCTCCTGCCTGAGCCTTCGTTAAGAATATTAAGTCACATAACGGTTATTCAGGGTGTGACAAGTGTCATCAAGAGGGTGTGTGGAAGTATAACAAAATGACATATCCTAAAACCACCGTTGTTGACGTTCATTTTCCAGGTAAAGTGGTGACATTTTGGGATGCACCAAAATGGAAATTCTCGGCTAAAACGAAAATAAAGAGGCTGAAAACCGAAACACCAAAAGACATTATTGGGCCAATTAGTTTCATAAAATTTGATTTTCTGAAAATAAAATATTAACACAGCCCAGTCCTACCCTGCTGAAAAATCTGAAAATTTAATATATTCTCTCATAAAACAGCAAAATTCAGTTAAGTCCAGTGCGTTTAAAACTTTCTCAAGAACTTCCAAACTTTACTGAACACGGCTCTGGTTCATTCGCTGCTTGGATCATTTCGTGCGATCTGTTTTTTTTTCTCAGTGTCTAAGTAGTAGTAGTGTCTAAATAGTCTTTATTTGTGTATTAAATACAGTAGTGCAGAGGATCCCAATCAATTTCAGGGAAACTTGTTTTGCCAGACGGAGCCTGCTCGCTTGGGGGTGCGTGGCACTCGAGAGTTCGCGCTTGTCATGTCTTAAGAATTGCGATCGGGATGCTTTGATTATATGTCCACACAGTGAACATCTGGAATCATCATAACTCACATCTATCACGTTTTCTTTCACATATTATAATGGCAAAAATATCAGAAAGTTAAAATACCCTTTAAAAGTCTGTGCCATGTCTCTATTAAATATATTAAATCATTTAGTACACTGAATTCAGCTTCTTTTACGATGCTTATGTACTTTATATGCTGCAGCTAGCGGTTAGCTCGTGGTTAGCTCGCTGAGTTACGTCTTTTCTTACCTTGATAGCTGTGGATATATTCTTCATGGGAGAACTTAAACCCTTTATCAAGTGTTATTTGTTCTCATATTCGTCATTGTACCCCTCCCTTTCTGGTAGAAATTGTATTTCTAAATTTGTATCGCAACTTGTAAATTTGTATTGGTGCTTCTAAAAGTGTTTCCAGCTTTGTTAATTTGATTTCTGAAATGTAAATGTATTATGGTAATGTGATTTTGTTTTATGAAATGGACAAATGGACAAATCTAACATCTCACCTTACGAAGCCAAATAGCATCAGCAGCTTCGGCAGCACAATCTGGAGCACGTCGTCCGCCATTGTTGTTGTTCAGTAACGAGGTGGAGAGGGTCACAAGGTGGTGATCATTGTTTTCAGAAAATGTGTATCTTGCCCATCCACGTGTCAATGCTGAGGCAGAGCTTCAAAATGACTCCACTCTGGTTATCAAAAAAAAATATATATATATTTCAGACTCATGGAGCGGCATGAGAATGATCGGCCAAAAACCATGCGGATACATGAAATGGCATGTTGTCAGTGCCCGAGTCCCTCCCTCTGCAAAAGGGTCCTGGACATCCTCACGCACAGACCATCAGGATCTCCGTCATGCCCCCTCCAGCCCACCCTACGAGACGGCTCTGCCAAACACCCAAACTGTCATATGTTGAAGTTTTCAGGCAACACAGCAGTGGTGAGACACATCACCAACAAAATTGAGCTGCCAAGAGAATTGTGGGAAACAGTCCACCCTCGACCTCAGACATTCACACCAGCAGATGCAGGAAGAGGACTCTCCCCATCATGAAAGACTGTATCCCCCCTCACTCCTGGCCCCACCCCTCAGGTAGGAGGCTACAGAGCACCAAGACCAGGACCGCTCGACTGAGGAATTGCTTCTCTCCAGAAGTTGTTAGACTGTTGAGCAAAGTAAAATACTTCCTGGTCTCATCCTCCGAAGCTCCTGGCTTAGAGGTCAGACTGTAATACACATTCTACTTGACCTGTTTCTCAGCCGTCGTACCTTCTAATCTATACCTTCAAGAGTTTAACTGACCAACCAGGGTAGGGAAAGGTACTTTTTTGTTATGGAATCAAATAATAAATCCCAATCCCATAAGTAAAAACCATACAACCTCTTCACAAGCTCATCCTGACCTCTCTGTGTTGGCCGTTTCACATAATAATGATATAACTTGTACAAATTCCACACAAAATCAGAATATCTATTATCCAGCCTTGACATATTTAGATTGTACTTTGACAGCAAAAAGTCACATTCTTTAAAGTAGGAACAATATTTGCTTTTTATTAGCCTAAACATTACTTTTTTGGGGAGGAAAGCTGACTAAATGTACACAACAAGAGGTTAACTGTAATTTGAGAACCATGTAGTTTTCTGTATGTTTCTGTAGTTTTAGTTATAATACATTCGGGCAGGAAAAAAGTAGAATATAATTCGAACCACTGTAGAAGCTGAAAGATCAACTGAAAATATGCAATCCAGACTCCTTCAGCTTCTCAAAAGCTTTTCTTCTTTGAGTCAAGCTGTTGTGGCTGCACTTGGTCGCCTCAGTTCAGCTTCACAGAAATATAATAAGTGGGACTAGCTGGAGTCTGGGAGCTACAAAGGTTTCTGTTTATAGTTAGTTCTGTGATTTTACTGCTTGAATAAAGTATTTGTCTTTGGTCCAGTATGGTGTGTGTGTGTGTGTGTGTGTGTGTGTGTGTGTGTGTGTGTGTGTGTGTTGGGGGTAAAAACCCGCCGACTGACTGTGACAAATCAGAGCAGCGCCGCCTCATCAGTCACACCAGACATGGTATTATCTCAGCCTTCGCCCTTCACGCCACTTCTCTCCTCCTACTGGTTTCCAGCTTCAACATATTTGTTTTTCAGTGAATTGCACACTTTTTCTTTAAAGAAAACAATTTTACATCAAAATGAAGGAAAACACAGATATGTTGACCACTTTAAATGTTTAAACTGACAAGAAATGACAAAAAAAATCTGCATTATCACCTGGAATCATGAAGCAGAGGAAGATGGTGACGGACAATATTTAATCAAATTATTTTAATTAATGGTTTAAATCATTATCTTCCTTTATAATGCTACAGTACATACAGAGATTTAAATGAAGAGCTGCAGGTGCAGAATGAAGACTCATTTGCAAACTAAATCGAGTGTGTGTGTGTGTGTGTGGGTGTGTGTGTGTGTGTGTGTGACACACGTTGGGTATGTGTTTCTGCCTGTCGATTTCCATCTGCCACCGTTAATTAAACCTGTCCGACAGGTAGCGTAGCACATGTGTGGGCCACGTTCAGGCGCAGACAAAAACATCTATGACCTTCAGGGGACGTCACGTGGACTTACAGTCATTTTCTTTGGAAGCTAGCCAATTAAATTAAAATTGTCTTCTCAAAACTGAACAATTTGCATAATTTTGTTCCAACAAATCTCCAGCACAGCTCTCCATGCAGAAACAGAGAACCTAAGGATGAGCACAAAAGTCCAAAATCATCAATAAAACCAGCTTCAACCAAGAAATTTACCAGCCTGCGGCCAAAACGCACTTCAATCAAAGTCTATAACTAAGAAATAAACCAGCAAAAGATACCCCAAAATAATCAAACCTAGGACCAAGAAATACACTCGTACAAAGCCAAGGAAAAAACTCATCCTACCAGAGTTTCAATACATCAAACTGACACCAAGAAATCAACCAGTCAAAGATCACAGGTTAGACCAACTCAAATAAAGCAGCCAAAATAAATAAACTAACTAGAATGAAATAACACATAAAAGCAATCCAAACCCAATGCGAAGAATGGAATAGACAAGCCAAGAATATGAACTACACAAAAAACCCCAAACCAAAGAAAAAACGTATCTTAAACCAGCATCGGCCAGAGAACACACTGTTCTGAAGCCACAGACTGAACAAGTATGACACCAGTTTATTAAAGCTTCTCACTTCTTGGTGTTTCAGTTTACTGCACATTCTTATGACAGCCGGAGCTTTTTGTGGCAGGAACTGAACCAGCAACCTTTAGCTCTCCTCCACGCAGCAACAAGAACGATGTTTTTCCGTCTTGGCAGCTCGTTCACAGCCGAGGTGGGAGCGAGTAGACCTCCGACCCCGGCGGTCGGCCGGCGTCTGGTCCCGGGAGCTGCTCGGTATTCATGAGAGTGTCTGAGTCTCACGTACAGCCACATTGTCACGCTGAATAAAGACACGCTGACACACACTCGGAGGTCAGCGGGCTGGGGCAACTCCACCAGGAGCGGCAATTACAGCGGGAGGCCTCCCACAGGTCAACACAGAGGACAAAGCCCAACTTAAAACCAAACAAATGATCCAGAAACGGTTAAAACAGAGTCAACATCATCGGACACTTACAGAAAAATCCAGAAACTTAAAATCATGTTAAAAGTTAAGTAATAAACTAGTGAAAAACCTCAGTTTAAAACCAAAAATGTTCTTAAAGTTGCATTAAAACCACCCTGAACTCATTGAGAGACTGGATCAGGAAAACTTTGCTTGAGGGAATCAACAGTTGTAAGTCGGTGAATCCAGTGAATGTCACTGATAAATCCCTCAGACAGCCGCATGGAAACACTTTGGTTTCACTTCGGCGCGTCTGCAGCCAGAGGAAACGGCCACAGAGAAGATGAAAAAAAATCTGACCATCTGCAGCACGTCGGCCCCCGAGCCCTCGGAAAAAAGTTATCTAAGAATAGCAGCCTGAGGTGCTGCGCTCTTTCCTCTGGTAAACAAGGTTCTGGAAAGTTCCCAGACTGCAGCGCTGGATCGCATGAAAGCTGCGGGGTGAAGAAGATGAACGCACAGGAAGTGGCTGCTCGGCAGCGTGGAGCGGAGGAAACATGCTGATGAACGGAGCTGCATGTCCTCCGACATCATTATTATCATCTACACTTACAGCCGACTCCCTCCTCTGACCTCACATCTGTCACAACCATTCACACTCCCGACCCGATGCTGCTGTGTTTGTGTGTTTTTAGCAGGGCTAAAACGAGGGGGAGGGTCCGCGGACCATCGACAAGCGAGGAAACGGGAGCACAAAGCGGCAGAGAGGCATCTTCAACCAGAGTCCGACCAAACATGGTCTGAAGTAAGAGATGAACCAGGTCCAAGGCCGTCTGAAACTGGGATCAAACCCAGATCAGATCAAAACAAAACCAGGAACGAACCAGGGCAAATCCAGCTCCACAACAAAGTCCAATACCCAGGATACAATCAACAGAAACCAGGAACAAAATCAGGCTGGAACAAGAAAAGACTTCAGAATTAAAGTCTAAATCAAATATAACGAAGAAGTTAGTGCTCTAATGCCGCCACAATTCAAAGAAATGAACCAGGATTTTGGAAAGCAGTCGTTCATACAATTCCTGAAATTGTTAAGTTGAAAGTGCCTCTTGCAGGTCAGGAGGACGATCGCTTTATTTTGGAGGAAAATGAATAAAATTCCAATATGGGTGAAAGAGACAACATCTTGTATTGTGTTGGAGAAACTCACATCGTCAGAGGAATTAGAATGTGTAATAAACATTTACTGGATTTTCTTGAGCAATGTGGTGTTCTAAGATGTGTTGCTGTATGCTGAGCATTTTACTTTAACTGTGTAATTTTATTATTTTTTGTTTGTTGTGCCAGTCAAAACTGGTCTAAAATATATACTCAACTGAGAAACTATCCAATTCAAAACAAGTGAAAGTAAAGGCATGAAACTAAAGTAAAACCAAGAAATAAACTAGAAAACCAGTTTATAAAACACTCTGCCAAAAACAGCTCTGACAACAAAGACAACCAAGATCATACATAACGTAAATCACCAGGAACGAAAAACAAGACCAAAACCAAGAACTCAGAAACAAAGGGAGCAAAACCAAATCAAACCAAGAGAAACAGAATTAACTCGGCACAAAAGTCAGTTTGGAACCACCAATAGCAGCAATCTACAGCAGAGGACAAACCCAGACAGAAAACAAAACACATGTCTTAAATTAGAAGAAGATCCTGAGAAAACCAATAAGCAAACCAGTCCAACTGGTCTGACATCCTGAACACAACTCGTCCAACGAGTCGCAAATCCTGAATGAAATCAAGCTCGATACACAGTACGAGTCCAAAATGAAAAGAAAGCGATCTCAAATGGACCCTACATGATTTAAAGTTTATTGTTCGATGGTTTTTAACCCGTTAGCTCATTGACTGGTCGTCCGTTTCCTCCGATGCGTGAGAGCCGGCATGTAGCTCAGCTGCACGTCAACAGCGAGTCCTGTGTGAGGCGACGGAGGGTGACGGAGCTGCTGGCACAGCGAGGCCTCCGGAGTGAAACGAGCCTCAGTGATGGGACGGCAGCAGGTGTGTGTCCTGTGAGAGGGCGGCTGTGTGAGGGTGAACGTGAGGAGGATGCAGGGAGGAAGAGGAGAGAGCTTTCCCAACCGACCACCACAAAACCGCTGTAAGCTGCTGCAGTCGGGGGATTGAAAGGCGACCAGGTCCAAATCCATAGTGGAGTCTGACCTGGTTTACTGTCACACTTCTCCACCGGGAGGGCCGGGAAATTATGCAAAGCACAAACTGCCCAACGGTTTCTCTTTATCTGCCGCCACAAGCTCACCAGACACTCAGGAACATGCTCACTCCACACAAAGTCAATGCTTCCACGAAGAAAGACGACAAGATGCAGGTGGTAGCAGTCCAAAGAAAATCAGAACAAAGACACTCAACAGTTTGAAAAAGGTACAAAACCGACTCCTAACTAAATGCAAAACCAAAAGCATCTTAAAACTGAGGGACATAATCCAAAATCAGGTAAAAGCAGTGCAACTGATGATTTAGGAGAAAGTTACAGGACCAGTACTGGTCCAAACTATTAAAAAACAACACAAAACAAATGAAAAAACTGGATAAAACCCAGTTAAACGTTATCTAGAAGCAGGTGAGACAGGCTATACACGATATTCTATAGGTACCACTATTTTTAAAACAAAGTTTTGCTGATTACCGATACAAACACAGTCTGGATGTGTCAGTGCATCAAAGTGACGTGTCCATGAGATCTGTCAATTTACCGCTTCCCATTCATTGTCTATGTGAAATGCAGCACTGGTTGCACTGGAAAATGAAAAATCAGCACACAAACATCAGCATTTCATGTGGTATTTAAAGTTTTTCTGCATCCCGACATGAAACCAAGCACCAAAAAGCTAAAAACAATACAAAACTAGAAGCTTAAAATCAAAATCTGCATATTATATCTAAAACCAGGTGAAAACAATCAAAAAGTCCCAACAGCATTAAACAGACGTAGATGTAAAATAAAGTTCTAAACGTTCCAACAGCATTAACACGTAAAGCCGTGACGATCGGCTGTCAGTCTGAGCTGGATCAAACGTGATGATGCTCCGGATCATTAACCGCTTCATCGCTTATTAATCATCCACACGCAGCCATAAACTCTAGATTATTACACGTCATGATTTACCAGTCGGTGATGGGTATAAAAACACACACACACACTAATGCACACACACAACGACTGACCTAAATATCAGCCTTTTAATCAGTCCCACACAACCATCAACGCCCCCCCTCCATCTCCATCTCCTCTGCTGGCTGCACGCCGGCCACTTTCATCCTCGTTCCAAATCAAATAAAGCCACCGTCACACCACCAGCTACACACGCGCGCGCACACACACACACACACACACACACCAACACACACAGGTTTCCCTGAGCAGAATGGCTGAGGGTCCATCTGATCACGGAGCTGCTCTGGTGTCGCTCTACGGCGCCACTGAAGCAGAACTACACAGCGTTAGTAACACAGATGAGTCTGAATGACCTGTGTGTGTATATATGTGTGTGTGTGTGTGTGTGGGGGGGCTCGTTTGACAGATGTGTGATGGTGAGTGTTGACGATAGGAGGTAGTTTTCACTTGTCTCTGACGGGAACACAGGGAGAAATATTTGAGTCCAAACAACACCGACTTCATGGGAAAAACTGTCAAAAAAACAAACAAATCCGAAGTCTGAAACCATTGAACCTCAATCTGGGTCCAAAACCAAGAAAATCCCGTCTAAAACAAGCCTCACAATAAGTTTAAAACCTGATATTTAACTGTCCATAACAAGACAAAAACCACAACAAACCCAAAACTAAATCCATCCCAAAGCTGCTTGAAACAAGATATAAAGAACAAACAGGTTGGAAATGTTCTGATATTATGTTTTAATCAGTTGATTTCACTTGATAAACTACAGACAAACAACTGAGGATAAGTGATGCAACTACATATTATTTTATTCTCTGTTGATTAAAAGGGCCACTACACACACACACACACACACACACACACTAAAGCTATAAAGGTCCAACATGCCAGACTCGGCACTAAAAACGACGATGAAATTGAGCTCAAATAAAAGAGCCATCATAAAATGATGATTTTAGCACTTTAGTTTTTATGAGCGGTGATTACTGAGTGTGAGTTCCCTGCAGCTTTATAAAAAGAAAAGAAGAAATAACTCATTTTTTTACACAAACTGTTTAAAACACCGGTGTAGAGGGCAAACGTCACGACAGAAACACAAAATTGATCGCCAGTTTTGCAAGTTTTTTCAAAATAAAATAAAATATATTAAGCATAAACACCTGGGATTATGAAAGTATTGTGATACCTGAATGTAAATAAGCCATGCCACAGAGAGCCGATCAGAGCAGAGAGTTTCCAGATCGCTGTGTGGAAGTGTGAAATCTGCCTCCAGGTCCGACATCCTCTCTGTCTGACTCTGACCTGACTCATGCTCATGCCTTTTATTTAAAGCCGCAAAGACAGACGGCTGATGGCGGCGGCTGCTTCATTATCTGCTGCAGACGGCAAAAACACAGTCTGTCATCAAGAAACATCATGGAATCATCCAGAAACTGATGGACGAGGAGGTCCAGGTTGAAACCAGTATCAAGCAGATGAAAAACAGCTGGATTCAATCCAAAATCAGTTTAAAATCAGTGTGAAAGCCATCAGAATATCAGGACTAAAACTGAGTGTATGTACCTGTATAAACACTAAAAGCAGGTCCCAAAACACAGTGAAGTAACAAGCTGAAATTTAGGCTGGAAACACTTTCAACTAAAATCCATATGAAACAAGACAGAAAGAATCATTTAAAACAAATTCCAAAAAAAGGCCACAAACCAAATAAACAAAACAGTTTCTAAACCATTAAAATACCAGGCAACAGTGAGGTCAAAGAGGATGGTCAACAGGGAACAAACCACAAACAAACCATGCGGAAACCAGCCTGAAACCTGTGTCATTTATCTGACTGACGTCGTTTACAATCAATTAAAAACCAGACTAAAACTAGATCCAAAATTCTTATCACACCAGGAGGTCACAAGCAGCTTAAAGGTCCCATATTAAACAGTTTTTCAAACAAAATCCAACAACATTGTATATTCAAAGTGTATTTCCCCAAATCCAGCCTTGATTTTGAATTTCAGCCGGTCTAAAAGCTCTTCTAGTGAGAACAGGCTGTTTTTCTGTGTCTGTCCATACCGACTGCACACTCCCCTCAGGGAGAAGAGCTTTCCAGTGTTTCCAGATTAAATGGTTTCCGTGTTAACTGGTGACCCTTTTCCCCTTGTTGCTGCTAATAACAGATGTTAAAAAATCCTACGCTGACCTGACGAACACCATCTAAAAGTATCAGTCGTACCTTTTGTGAGTCTTATTTAAATATATGTCGTTACTAGCAGCAACGTGGACGCTAAAAGAAAATCAGCCACCATTGAAAGGGGAAACCGGATAATGCAAAACCCCAGTACAATGCACTAATATTTACGGTGGATTTATCACTGTAACTTGAAAAACCCTGCGTAAAAGATATTGTGCATCTGAATGTTACTTTGGTTGCTAGTTTGGTCGTATGCGTTGTTAGTTACTACCAAGTAACTCCTGCTACGGTATTTCATATTATACTGAACTCATCCAGTATATCAGTAAGGCAGGGCTCCACCATAGGAGGTGTTTTCCCCCCCCACATGATGTCATGAATGGAAAATCGCAAAATCGCTTGTACACGTTCAAAAAAAGTGGATCACCCGAGTGATGAGAAGACACTTTCTTCACTTCTGAGGCTTCATTCAAAGGCTACAGGGACACATATTACTGTTAGAAAACTATCATAGTGAGAATTTTGCATAATATGGAAGTAATGCAAGAAGCCTGTTCAAACCAGTTAGAAAACCAGGTACATGAGCATTTGAATATCAGGGGGAACAAAATCAGTTTCAATCAGGTCAAGGCTAAAATGGAGCTAAAATACCTTTAAAATCCATCTGAAACCAGTTGGTCCAAACCTATTTGAACACACACTTAAAACCACAACCCGCGAAAAAAAATGCAAGCCAACAACCATCGAATGAAACTGGACAATAATGAGGTGAAAACAACTAAATAAACCAGTTCAACATCGTCTCTGTGAAGGAATAAACGTGCAGCTCTGCGGAGGGAGGGACACTGAACAATGCTTGGCGGCAGGAGGCCGGCTTCACTGCGCAAACTGCTGTTCATCTTGTCCAAACACAACGGTGACGTTCTGCTTAATTTGGGGGTTTATTAGCGAGTTCACGTCCAGCAGCAGCTGAGCTGAACCGAGTCAGCGCCGCGCTGCTTCCTCTCTAATTACAAGCCGCCTTTGTTCTTCCAACCACTGGTGGTGCTTGTAAATGAGACGAGGAGGAGGAGGAGGATGAAGGGGAGGATGCTGGGAGCGTTTCAGCGTGCTTACATCACGCCTTAATGCCACACTGCAACATGTGAACCTGGACTGGGTTGCTGATGCTGGAGCTGCCATCGGAGTGTGTGTGTGTGCGTGTGTGTGTGTGTTTATGTGTACCACGTCAGTGAGCGTCCTCTACGTCCACTGTCCCCCGATGGATTTCAATCTTATGTAAGAGCTTTACCAGCTGGGGCAGGACCAGGGGACGCTCTGCTGGCACGCCAACGCTCCACCAGCCAGGGATTAACGCACACACACACATACTAACACACACTGTGCAGTCCAACTCATCCGCATGCTAAAAGGCTGCTGTCAAAGCCAGAGGAATGTGGTAGAAGGTCCAAACCTCACCAACGGGTGACATTGATGGAAATTTGTAATGGTGACAATGTGCATGACGGCAGCTATTGACCAGAAATTAATCATTTAAAACAAAAATTCGTATGACATGGTTTTATTTTTTTTTTTTAAAAAATAGACATTTTGCTTTGAAAATAAGAAATTTTCTCTTAAAATGTTGTTTTGCGTAAAAATCCACTTTGCAAAGGCACTTCTGAAGGTGAATAAATGCCTGAAATGTTAAAAACAAGAACATTTCGCTGAAATTATTCCGTGTTCACATCAGAAGCTTGTAAAACCTGCTTCCCAGCAGCCACCAGCTCCTCTAAAGTGCACACAAAAAGCCTCACCACAAGGTCTCATTTGGGTCTGAAGAGGAAACAAGGAGGAGGAGGAGGAGGAGGAGGAAGACCCAGCGACCTCCCACACATGCTCTTTGACCCCTGAACAACCTCCCGACATCGGGTGCGACACAGCAGCCGGCTAATAAGCTCCGAGAGGAGCAGATGTGGAGGCAGCGGGCCGAAGCGTTGCTGTTTCCTCCAGTAGATTTACAGGAGAAAAAAAAACAAACCCCAAAACATATTTTAACACATTTAAACACTGCTCAGATTTTAACTCTGACATATCCTGAATTTCAAGCACCCCAACAAGCCCAATCTTGACTTGAAGAAAAGCTCCAGGCTCGCTGCGGAGAGCCCAGGGTGTCTGCACACGTCCGACCTGCGCATCTAATGACTCCTCAAACCTCCGTCATGCCACTACACGCTAAATAAATCCACTGCTGCGGCCATGAAGTGAGAAACCGGAGTGCAGTGTTTGAATTCACTTGTGCAAACTGCAGTGAAACACTCAAACGTACTGAATAAAAAGAGCTAAACTGGATTCACAAAGGAGTTTAATGTAGCTTACAGGTTTCTGACTGCACAAGTGAAATCCAATCCCTCATCTTTCAACCCATTTCTGACCCTCGGCGAGAAAAAAGCGCGTTTTAAGACCGTGTGGGGGCTGTAAAACATGCTGTGGTGACCTTTTTATGCAGTGAAACATGCTGGTTGAATTAGCTTCTGTCCACAGACTGGGCTGTGAAGCGGCAGTGTCGGTCAGACTTCTATTTTAACACACTGAGCTCGGACTCGCTGACCCGACTTGGACCGGCGATCCGGACAGAAAGTCCCCGTCGGAAACTCTGCCAACCGGGACCGAGCTCGGCAAGACACACTCCGGTTCGCCTCCTTTTGTCTGCACGTGTCTGAGACGGATACACTGATGCAAAGGATGGAAGCAAAAGGACACGAGGGGGATTCCTCCAGGAAGACAAATGAAGGAGGAAGAGGATCCTCCCTTCATTTCTGAGCTCGTCTCCTAATAAGATTTTCTCCCTCCGAGAAGGAGGATCGCCGGGTTTCTGCACCGCGGAGCATCGACGCTCACAAACTGCTTCAATTCACACTCGACTACGACTGCAGAGCGTGTGTGTGTGTGTGTGTATGTGCGTGCATGTCAGTTGAGAGATGCAAGAAGATTAAAGGTCTGTGAGGATTTATTGATGCAACACAGAAGATGTAATTGGCATCTTGGAGTGTGCGTGGGCATGCGTGTATCCATG
>OMNM01035197.1:3416-15573 GCA_900302745.1 Parablennius parvicornis | reverse complement strand
GTATGTTGGTGATTTATTAAGGGTGCACACTTTTTTTTTTTTTTCAATTTATTTGTTGGGATAGGCTGTAGTCTGTGTGAAACTCACCTGGGTGAAGTTCCGGACACGGAAATGGCAGAAATGCAGAAAGCGGTGCAGTTTGCATGTGAGTTGGCCCATCTACTATTGTCCATCTACTTGCACATGTGTAGAGGAACTATTTACTATGGTGCACATGTGCAGTAGCAGTTTCCACGGGGATGCAGTTGGGGCATTTGCGAAAACGTGTATTTTCAGTGGCTCAAATCACAATTGTCGTGTAAACAGACTCTAAAACACGACAAAAGTTTTCTGTTTTCACCCGAAAGCCCAGTTCTTATAAACTGGGCCAGAGTTGAGTTTGCTTCCAATACTTAATGTTCGAAATGATCTCAAGGCACATTTCGAGTTACTTCACAATTCCTAAATTTTGAGAAAACAACATGTTGTAGTTTCTCAGAAAACACTAAAGTTGCTCTTCAAGCTCTTTCATAAACACTATGCCACATTTCAATCATGGTGCAACTTCATTTGTATCACTGTGACAGAGCCATATGAAACAACTCCTCATGCTGTAAAAGCAGCATCAACACATGTCACACAGTGTGTTGCCATATTAAAAATATACCCCCCCCCCTCCTGAGAGTGGGTGTTTCATTCTTCAAACCCCAAAAACAACTTAGAGGCAAATGGAAAGCAAAGTGTATCCCTGATTCATTGACGAGTGTTTAATTGCATACCTTTATATTTCCTGTTGTAGCAACACCCTTTCTTCACTTATTGTCATCGTGGAGACATTATTTTATTGGGCCATTATTTTATTAGGCCGGTTCTTTCTCACATTGACCATTAATTTTCAAGATAAAACAAAGAGAACTGATGTGAATTGTCCTAAAATTTATATCCAAAGGTTACAATGCCATTTTACTGGTTCAGCTAACTAAAGGTCAAATTGAACTGCATGTGAGTTTGACACGCCTGCCTTTAAACTAAAACACAAGCAAGAACTGGACTCTGCACATGATTATTTGTAACCTGAAGGCCTGTGCGGGTGTGTTTGATTACAGGAACACACTCTATTGTCTCTACGCTTTGTGCGCTGCATTAAGTTTCCCAGAAAGGGAAACCTACCAGCTGCGGTCTGTAAACAGGCACATTTATTCTCTTTGTTGTGTAATCTGTTTACAGTTGCCAGTGGCACTGATTTAGTGATATGATAAAAATGAAAAGTTCATCGCCGGCAACTTTTTCTTCCGCTCTCATGCTGTGATAATGCAGCGTGACGACATGAAAGCCAAAAACAACATGAGATGGCTTATTTTTCTTCACAACAATCAACGCTTCCTCTGTTGTTGCCAGTGTGTCTTTCCACGACCTGTGTGAAGCTCCGTCGTGTTACACTGCAAAACGAACACTGACCTAAACCTGAGGCTACAGTCTGCAACCTAACTCAATTGCTTTTTACGTTTTGCTGTGAGGTTTCCTAAACACATTGGTTTGTGGTTTGCTGAGAGTGTACTTTACTAAACCACAAGCCAACGCTGTTTAAGTGAAGTCTTACTTCATGCAGAAGATTTACATTCTCTCCGCTTCACTTCATATCTCTGTCTTGAGCATGGAGATGCTCACATGGCGGCTCAAATTCTGTGCAACAGGAAAGTGACGGAGCTTTGTCACAGTGATTATCTGTGTGGTGACGCTGGACGAAAGGCCAAACTGATTATCTGTGTGGTGACGCTGGACGAAAGGCCAAACTGATTATCTGTGTGGTGACGCTGGATGAAAGGCGTCTCAACAGAAGCACTCTCAGAGTCGTCCCTTTAAATTTTCTGTTGTGAAAAGACGACACGTGGATTTAGTTTCCAGTGACAAAGGAACAAAGTCAGAAATGGAAATTTTGACAGATGTTGAATTTCAGGTGTCTCGGGAACTGCTCCATGTTTGAAAGAAAGAAGGAGGGAAATGCTGCAAATGCAAATTAATGACTTTGACGTGCAGTCCTGAATGATCCAAGAAGGGAAATCATCTACAGGTGCTGCAGATTTCAACTGCTCATTTTTCCATGAGTACCGCCACAAGGGATTTCAAACAATGAAATCCAAAGGAAGTCTCCAACACAATCTACAGTTATCAAGCTGTCGTGGCAATGGTTTCACCTCATAGTATGGACACCAGAGTCAGGGCAAGTTTCCATGTTCTCCCTGTGTGCATGTAGATTTGATTCTTCCTCCCCATCATCCAAATATCGGTATATGTGTGAAAGCAGTTGGTGACTCTAAAAAAGTGATTGCCTTCCAACAACCTTAACTTACAAGAAGAGGATATGGAAGATGGATCAATAAGACGAGTATACATGTGATGCAAGTTTTCTTGCAATTTGATTTGTCAGGTGCATTTCAGCAGCAGTGCTTTACTTCAAGTGCTTTACTTTATCAATTACACAGCCTGTTAGAGGAAAATCTAGTTAAACAAATAAATACGTAAACACATTAAAGTAGATCTGAATATAACAGATGAAAACATCAATATTTCTGATAAGAGACACAAAAAAAAGAAAATTCAACATCTATAGATACATTACAACATAAAATCAACTCAGAATCAGTCTTGGTTTAATTTAGCACAAGAGTCGAAGCCGTCCTGCAGATTTCAGGATGTTTGTTCCAAATATTTGGTGAATAAAAACTGAAAGCAGCTTTTCCAGCTTTGGGTCTGACTGCGGAAACAAAAAGCAGGTTTGATCTGTCCTGAGAGGTTTGGATGGATCATTACATAATAGAAGATCTGAGATGTATTCAGCCTGTAATCCTTTGCAGACCAGCAGTAATATTGTTGTGTATCAGGAAGCTGATGAGAACTGGACTGATGTGGTCTCCCTTATTAGTGTTTTGAACCTTCTGCAGCTTCCCGACAGTTTATTTTTCAATAAAACCAGTAAAGACAGTATTACAGTAACCAGCAGGAGGATTATTAGCTTGTTAGAAGGACCTGCCTTTACCCCAGACGGATACTTCAGTCAGGACCCAGGTCTTTTCTAACCTGATGGAAATGCTCAGAGCATTTGTGGCTCACTTGGTAAAGTGGACTGACATTCAGTCCAAAGGCTGAGTGTCTTGACCTGTCGTCCATATTCTCCTGTAACTTGGAAGCTTTATAGTCAATAGGCAAGCTTTATAGATAATCACCCAGATGTCCATATGAATGTCAGTGTACTGGACATCGTTAATGTTTACAGCATATTGTTCTCGGTGTGGATGTGTGTGTGGTTTCATTATGAAAACAAATAACAGCATAAACTTGTGGCCTGGTATATTAACTACATTTTCTCAGCGTTTCGACAGCTTCTGTGGAAACGGACGTTGTTTTCAGAATGTTTTGCCTTGTGAACGCAATACTTTTGTGAAATAGAAAATGCAAAACGAAGCATATATTAATGAAGATGTCGTGTAAAAGTATTATTATGAGTGCAAAGTGCAATCAGACAAAAAACTAGCAGAGTCTTATTAATTCAAACCACAGCAACCCTGCACCTTCCATTTATATTTAAAAGAATAACTAATCATTTTACATGTTTTTAACTGTGCTCTGTTAAGAATAGTTTTAATTACGTCAATAAATGGTTAAGTTTGTTCACTCAGATGTGAAGCGGTTGTTCATTGAGATCCAGAATTGCCAAACTACGAGGCTGAACAGGCTACGAGAGTATTGACCAGAAGCCTTAACCACTGTATACTGTTACATCTGTATTTACTTCTTTCTACTGACTCGATGCATTACACTGCATGTATCACATTCTGCATGCTGCTGCTTTGCAGAAAAATCAGGGAGCATGAAGTCAAACATTTTGCTTTCTTTGGTAAAAACATGGAACAATCCAAATAATCATGTTACTCTCCAGAGCGATGAACGCTGCTGTGGTGTTTCTCAGTCAGCAGACAACATGGCAGAGAGCCACAGAAAAACCTCAACAGCAATAATGTGATTGTGCAAAGATTTTTCACACAGTAACCCAGAACATTTTAAATGCACAAGCAGCAGATGAAGTTCAGAAAATGATGAAAAATAATTGGAGAGCAACTAATTGGACAAGCTGCCAGAAATGACTTATATATAGTAGTGGGATTGATCGATCTGGATTTATTAAAAAAAAAAAAACAAAAAAAAAAAGAAAAACAAGAGGGAAGAGAAGTCAAAAGGAGACAGAGCAGCAGTGTTGAAGAAGTTCCCCCTCAAAGGATCTGATTGCTCAACTGTTTGGGCAAATCCTTAATCCCCCAAAAGACTGACATGTAAGCACCCTCACACAGACTCACACATATGGAGACTGAGGCACACACACACACACACACACACACACACACACACACACACACACACACACACACACCGATAAGGAGTCCCAGGGGTCCCCTCTATCTGCTGTGTGGGTGTTCCGGTCACACTGACTCATGAGATGACACAGTCACCCAGGACTGATGACGACGGTTGACGTGTGCTTGTGTCTGTGGGAGGTTACCCTGAAGACTGTGGAGCGATGCCAAACAAGGGCGATGTCCTGCTCCCATCAGATAGCTGTGTTCTCCTACTGTTGTAGAAGTCTGAAAGAAACTAAAAAGTGAATGGTGATATTTGTATTGTTTGTTTATCTGATTATTTTGGTGTTAAGTGCACATTTGAATACATTTGTCATATTGCATTGAGTAACAGTTGAATTATGAGAACATTTGTCAAACTTTGATATATCTTCTTATTCTATTGTAACAAAAAACTTTTACAAAAGAAAAATAGGCTTTTCTTATAGTCTCCATCCAAAAACCATTGCACGATGGTTTACTTATTAATAAGGCAGCCCTAAATCATTATAAAATCAGAAAAACAATTTCTTCATCATGTCAATCTCCATCAAATCAGACAGCCAGCAAAGTAGCTTCTTTTTATTGAGGCAGTTAAACTTTCCTGGCTTCTATTGATGACTCCACAATCTAGAACTTGGCTAAATTATATTTTACTGTGCTTTTTAATCTTAACCAGCTCTCCACACATCTTTCAATCAGCTGAATCAGGGAATACATATTTCTCGATGCCCTTTGTGGACTTTGGCTCAGCCCATAACACAAGGAAACCCTGGGAAACTTGGAAACCGTGACTCTGGCAATATTGGACATCATGAGTGAGACACCACAGAGGACCAGGACGGAACATCGCATATCATTCACACTCATCCTGCACACAGGCACACCACAGGGTTGTATAAGAAGCTCCCCTTTCTTCTCTTCACACGTACCTGTATATTAACATACACCAGTAAACACCATAGTCAGATTTGGTGATAACATCTCATTATTTAGTCTGATACTGAAATAGCCTGTAGGTGGTGTTTTGTGTAACTTTCAGAGTAACATTTTAAGTGACAATGTTTACCTGGAAATGGCAGAAACACTGAAAAACGATGTAGCTAGCATGCCATCCTATGAGTTGAGGCAGTTGGATGTTGCTGTAATGACACCAGACATCTTGCCATACACACATACAGGCTGAGAACTAAAACAATAGCAATGATAAGAACTTGGACATTTGTGTGGACAAACAACAAAGTTTGATTGTTATTCCAGATGACTCTGAACTACAAAACATAAATTTGGACTGGGAGTCATGACACTCTGGAATGTGCATTTGTTGCTATTATCCAGGTACTAGTGCATGTACAGAGGAATTATTTCCTGTATTGTCGTTCTTAAGAAGTTGTGTCTTCAGCAGCTCTGAGCACCGATGTTGTGTAACAGACACCCAAAAATAAAATTTTAATTTGAAAACAAGGAATGAGGAAGGATTATAAAATTTGGTGATCTTCAAACTCTTCAGTGTAGTGTCGCAATTTGCCCTACCTGGACTGCAAACATCTCTCATCAGCTGAAAAAACTCAGCAGAAGTAAACTCGCTGAACTAGAACCTGCTGAGCCCGGCGGTTCTCAATGAGTGGTGATGGTAGCAAGCCCTGGAACATGAATAACTCATGTTCTCACGACAGTGCGCGCACACACACACACACACACACACACACACACACACACACACAAACACACACACACAATACAGCAGCTTTTTCACTGCCAGCTAAAGATCAAATGTTGATCTGATGTCTTCAGCAATTATTATAATTTCTGTTCAGACTGCTTGGGAAGTTTCACTTTACAATGGATCTGGAATATTCAAGCGCCATTCTTTGTAAGGTTGCGTTAAAAAATGTATGATGTCAGTCTCCGCAAGACAAGACTGTCCCCATTCGACTTTTGCTTCAAATGCAGCCCAAAGTCATGTCCTCGGTTTAGCAAACAACAACTGATCCAATGAGTATGTTCTTTGCATCCACACTTCTCATAACACTTAATAAATGTAACAATTTTGTGACATTTTCAACCAGTGTACAGTATCAGCTCTGCCTGACTTCGAACAAGGATATTTGATAAAGAGTAGAGGCCCAAAGTGTGCCAAGAAAATATCTCCCACATCATCACAACACACAGAAGTATGAACTGATGATACAAGGCAGGATGGATCCATGCTTCCCTGTTTATACCAAGTTTTACCATCTTGATTTTTCAACGTGAACATATTTTTAGTCTTCTGTTGTCCAGTTTTCATGAGCCTGTGTGTCTGTGGCCCTATTTGAGCTAGTTTTGCTTTTCTATCATCTCAAACCAGTCTGTTCATTCTCTTCTGACTTCATTTTGTCTCACTGAATTGCCACAAATGGAATACTTTCCCTTTTTCAGGCTGCTCTCTGTAAGCCCTCCAGATGGTTGTCTTAGAAAATCAAAAACAAATGAGTATTTTCTGAAATACTGAGTCTATCCCTGTATCACTCCAACAGCCATGCCTCTTTCAAAGACAATTAAGTCACTTTTCCTTCCCATTCTCAGTTTAAGCAGCTTATCTTGACAATGTCTTTATTCATACTTGCTACCATGCGATTGGTTGATTTGCTTTCAGTGTTAACAAATTGGTTAGCAGGTGTACCTACTGTAATGACACTGGTGCCAAGCATAGTCGGTTCATTAACCCACAGCAGCATCATTGTGTTTTCATGATGATTGTATTTGGACCAAAATGTGAAAACGCAAAACTTTCATTGCATTTTGGGCGTCCATTTAAAGCACGTTTTTTTAAGAAGCTCATTGTAGATGGAGGAAAAGCTGCTACTGCACATGGGCACTATGGCTGCAGTAAATAGTTCTTCTGCATATGCTCAGTAGAAGGTCAGTAATAACAGTGTTTGCCTCCAGAATGTCATGACTCCTAGTTCATATTCTCCTGGGACCATGTGCCTGTACACTCATATGGACATTTAAATGTTTATAGCGTATTTTGCACCCACAAGTGGCCTGACATGCTAACTGTATCGTTGTTATTATTTCTGCCATTTCTTTGTAAAATGTCACTCTGCGAGCATGAAACTTTTCTTAAGTTAAAATGAAAAATGATGCATTTTCACTAAAAACATTGTCGTGTTAAACAAGCTCTAGAGCTCTATAGAGCCTCCATCATTTTGAACTTCAGACTGTTTGTAGCGGCACTTTATAATCTAGAACCACAATCACCTGCTTTTAAATCAAGATCATAAAAGGTTCTGTAACAATTGCTTAGTCTACATGATGCTGACCGTGCACATGCAAGTTAGCAATGATAAACTCTTCGTCAAAATCATTGCAGCACATATATCAGACTGGAATTTGTGAAATCTAATATGTAAATTACAACTGTACAATATAGCACAAATTTATCGTCATACCAACATATCACAAAAGACCGACTGACTGCTTTGTGTGTTTTGAGCCACATGTTTATTTACAATCATGTTGTATTTAAAAACCATTCACTGAATCAACCGAAGCACTCAGGCAGTATGCAAGTCTCTATTTCACATTTGAGTCTATTCCAACAATTTTCTATGACATTTCGAGTTTCTGTCTGCCAGGTTTAATCACTCTTGTTGCATAATGCTGGTGTCTTTGGCATTACATGTCAGTATGTGGTGATATTCATAATTTGGTGTCATGGGAGACACAAAATCTGTCCTTTACAAACCTGAAGAAAACATGAAGAACAGAATCAAATGTAAATCCAAACCATTACAACACAGAGCTGCATCCCACTCTGCAGGACTCACAAAACATGAAGTTGCACTTAAATCAGTCCGAATGGTAAATATCGTGAGAAAGCTTCACTTTAAGTGACATCACACTTGATGGATATTGTGTGTGTTATTTTGTAAAGTCCGAACAGTGTTGTGTTACTGAGCTAAACTAACTACCGTTCGGGCGCAGCCAGCTGTTTTGACCTTCGTATGATCACAGTTCTGCTTGGTACATCGGTCTATTTGTCTGCCTGTTTCCACGACGATGATTATTGACTCATGGCTGGCTCGTGCCATGAATGAGACTTCAGTTCCTGGTCGGGACCTGAGCTGAAACCGAGAGCTGTCTCACACCCCACAGTGAAGTAATGCAGACTTTACAGCCGACTGTTGACCCGATGCGAGTCGTCTTTCAAACATTAAAGTACGATTTTTATAGTTTATTAAATCCTTTGTAGGTGCTTTGTTGTTTCTATGGTGAGCGTTTATATTTTTCATTTATGAATGTCTACATATTGATTCTACACCCACTTCATCAAAGCTGTGGTCGCAGGGCTGGAGAATATTCCAGTGAGTTTCCAGCCCTCCACTAGGCGACACGGCTGGGTTGCTCATTTCCCAATCTGAAGTTTGCAGATTTGATTCCCATCTTTATCTGTCCACATGCCGAAGTGTCCTTGAGAAAGACACTGAACCCCAAATTGGAGTGACAGCGCCTTGCATGGCCGCAGCCTCCATTGGTCTGTGAATGGGTAGATGTGATTAACTATGTAAAGCGCTCTGGGGCTTCTCATGCAGTTGAAAAGTACTGTACAAGTAAGTCCATTTAGTTTTAGGCCCCATTTTCAAGTAAAACCGTAATGTTATTTCTTTATCACTTTGTACAACTTTTGCATTTACAACATTAAAGCAGAAAACAATCTCATTTCCACTATTGAGCCACTGATGAATGCTGTTGTTTGTTTTGTAATGAAACTGCACACACATGCAGAGATCAATACAGTATATTCAAAGGTAAACAATCAGATACACCTGAAAGAAAACACATTTTAACACGTTTGCACAACAAGTCTCTCATGGTGCTTTTCTTAATAAATTACTCTCAAACTGAATGCATCTTGTACATTTCTCAGTAAGTTAGACCTATGTTTTTACTGAATGATTAATACAAATGCACATCGATGTGGGGGTTAAAAATAGACTTATGTCATAAAATCCAACTTAAATCTGGCGGGTTGTTTTTTTTAAACATACCTAAGCATTCATTTATTCTTGCATTGTATATGGCTGTCCTCAAAGTGGATGGATCTCTTGCCAGGGACCAGTGATCTCTGTGTTCATTTCAATATTGCACCACTTCCAAGGATGACTGCCTATGCATCACATCTCACATGTTTGTACAAGGATTTCAGTGGGACAGAAAAGCTAATCTTGTGGGATCGGAGAATTTTGGCTTGTGCACACCAGTGTGTGGAGTAAAGAAGAGGAATAAGTTTACTTTTCTTTGGTTTCTTGCACCAGAAAAAAAAAAAAAACTCACAGCAGCTGAAGGAAACAACAGTCGAAAATGTACAAAGCGTTATAGTATCTCAACCTCCTCTAAAGGATCTAATATTTGTAGAGCATGTTATTCAGCTTCACAGTTGAATTTCAAGGCATATTTAGGGGAAGATATTTCAAATAACACATTCCTTCAGGGATAACACACACTGATGTGGTCGTTGACAAGGAAAACCAAGACCCAAGCACACGACGCAGGAGAGTTACAGACAGTTTATTCTTTGTCAAAAAGAAAGGCCGGATTTGGTACACAGGTAGTCAGTCAGTCTGGCAAACAAAGCAGACAAGAGAGATCCAAGACACAAGGTCCAACAAACAGACAGGAGAATCAAGAAGGTCTGATTGGTAACTAACACACTGGACAGAAATAACTGTTGTGGACAGACAAACTGGCAAGTGACAGCTAAGGACACATACATGTTAGTTGAAATCAAAGGTGAGGATGTGCAGGGTGGAGTTGAGAACCTGAGGCCCTGCAACTTTTCTGAAATGCTGCTACCGCACACATGCAACACGAATTTGGGACACAGTTTTTACGCACATGCGTCAGTGGATGCACGATAATGACTACCAGTCCATATTCTCCTGGGACTTAATAGTTTTATAGTTGACGGTGACCCGGATTAACAATCCAACTTTGTCATCCGTCAATACGAATGTCTCTGTTTTTCCATTGTTAATGTTTATATTGATCATGTGTGTGTGTGTGTGGTTCCATTACAAAAGCAAATAATATCACCAACTCGTGGTCCTACATGCTAACTACATAATTTTTAGCATCTTTGCTGCAACAGACATAATTTCCAAAACAATGCAGTGTAAATTAAGAAATTATGCGATTTCACTGGTGTTACTAATTATAATAAATGTCACCTTAGGAGGCGCCACAGCAGTGATAAGCTGATCTCGACCCAGCACAACCCCCATACTTTAAGCATGAGAGTCTGTTTGTCTAGCTTGATTTAATAAGGTCATCTACAACTTTAAAATTGAAGAAAGCTATTTTAGTTCTATGTCTATAAGGACAAAGTCAATCCACCAAACTAAGAAATTGCCTGTTGGACATACAACGCCAAAGTTTGCATTTCAAAATCGGATGTTTTGTCACCTAGAAACAAGCTTTGTAACTCTGAGAATTACTATAGTCGTTCTGACATCATTTGTTGGTCGGAGCTGGATTTGCGTCATCGACTCGTGATGCATGAGGAGAGAGCTGATCACCTGACAGTTGTAGGCCGATTTAACATAGCTCTCCTCTGACCCAACGTCACAGTTATCTCATTTAATTTGTCAACATAAATGGAACCTTTAGTTTGTTCCCATGTTCTGTAGAATGGTGCATATAAGAGTGTATGGGGTGTAAATAGCCCCTGCTCTATGAAGCCGGACACCTGCATTCTCATGAGCCAGTCAGATAAGACTGATTGGTCTCTCCGTCTTCTGGAGTGGAACAGACGTGATAACGAGGCCATTCTGGCCCAGGAAGAAGCTGAGGATAAGACAACAGAGCAGATCTGTGTCCGCTGACACCCACCAGTGTAAACTATGTCATGGCTCTCAAGTGGCGCTGCAGGCAAGTCAAACCAGGGCCTCAGCTATTGAATGTGATCTGAGATTTTAAATTGCTTCATGCTCAACGCAAGATGGGATTAATTGTGTTTTCTTACAGTCCTGCAGTCATCTTTTGTCAGTAATTAACCGAGATTCTTAAGGGGGTTTGTAGTTTTACAAAACATTTACAAAATAACAGAGAGTGAGAGAGAGACAGAGAGAGAGAGAGAGAGAGAGAGACAGAGAGAGAGAGAGAGGGTTTTTCTACTGATTTAGTAGCCTTGAAAGCACTTTATATTGAGAGCAGTTTGGAGTTCAGTGTCTTTCTCAAGGACACTGACATATGGACGGATGGGGATCAAACCTGCAACCTGCAGGACTGGGAGACAATCCTCTCTGCCAAACAATCCACAATATTTAGTAGAATGAAATCTCTTCATATGCTTATGGGGACATGGTTTATAGACTAAAATGGTGTTGAGTCCAAATTATTATTGAAGTGAAGTTATATTTCTTTGTGAATATTGGGGAGAAATTATGTCTCCTCTATGCAAAGCAGTAAATTTTGAGGACATCAAATATCTTAAGGTAAAACTTAATTTAGGGTCATGTGATCTCAAGATATGGAGGATTTGGGGTTAAAACTAGAGTAAGTCTGTAACAAATGTATGAAAGTTAATGTGAATATACTATGACATTTGTGAAAACAGCTCTGTGTGTGTGTGTGTGTGTGTGTGTGTGTGTGTGTGTGTGTGTGTGTGTGTGGTGTGTGTGTGTGTGTGTGTGTGTGTGCTGTGTATAATCAGTTAAAGTCTCATGGCGGGCAGTTTTGGATGAGTGCATCCAGTCTGGCTTTCATTTAGTGATAAGTGCTTTATGATGACATTAGGGAGC
>OMNM01035196.1:0-10985 GCA_900302745.1 Parablennius parvicornis | reverse complement strand
ACATCCCCCCCCCCCAAGGCGTTTCTCCCGCCGCATCTCAAAAGGTTTGAGTTGTAATCAGCGAACCGGGTGGCGCTGCCTGTCAGGGCCTCTAAGGTTAAAGTTAATCTGACGGTAATGCTTTAATCCCTGTATTAGCATACAATATACCCCTAACACACGGCTCGCTTCCTGCTCAGAGGGTACAGGTGAAGTCGTTACTATCTGACAGACTTCCGCATCTCCACGGCTTACCGGGGTTTAGAAGAGGAAAAAAAAAAGACACACACACACACAAAAAACAAACTGTGAGAAGATGTTGCTTCAAACTGTGTCCGCGCACAATAACTAATATACCTGCTATTAAAGCCTTATCACTGCTGATAGTCTACCAGGGCATCAAAACTAAGTCTTACATGGATCCAGTGGAACTGAGGAGGTGAGATATTGTTTTGGTACTTCAGTCCAACTCCAGCAAAGGACAATTACATTTGACCCATGAGGGAGTGTGGCACCTTGTACTGCCAATATGTTTGCCATTACTGAAGCCCACTGGGTGGCACTAAAAACGTTCTTTTTTTTTGTTTTGTTTTTTTATATATATATTTTTTTTTTTATTTTTGATGCAAGACACATTTTTATGTGGCTAGCATTCGTAGGCTACTACTTTCTTCTCATAGTAGAGTGAACATAGCCCGAGTAAACTGTTTGTTTTACAAGCTGTAAATAAAAATATACAATGCTGACTTTTCTGTGTTATGTCTTTTTTTTATTGACTCAAACATTTGATGAGCATCTTTTTCAACACAGACACATTCATACAGTGTATATAGGTTGGGGTTTTTTTTTTTTGTAAGTAAATCTTTGGTTCATTAAAATGCAACAAAGAACAGTTGATCTAAAAGACAAAAAAAATGTTTTTTAAATGACCCTGAGATATAAAGAAACCTGAATACAATGTAAAGAGTGGCTTAAAAAAAAAAAAAAAAAATTTATTGTCTCCCATTTAATTACAAACTCACTGTGGTGATGCCTTGTGGTCACTTTAAATATTCCATCTGTGTCCCCGGCTGCTCTTCTCTTGAAATCCAACACTAATCCAGAAACTTGCGATTGCGGTTGGCACCAAACAGGCTCACTCTGATTTCAGGCATCATCTGTCAGTGGTGAAGACGCAGGAAGTACAGTAAGCACAACAGTCAACATCAATCAATGTGATTAAAATTGACCTGGAAAAGAAAAAAGTTCCTTGAAAAAAATATGACGCTTCAATATTTACCTGACTGCATTAAAAGACTGATGAAATTTATAGATTAAAGTCATTTCAGAGGGAAATCCCTGACATTATGTCAGCAGGATAGCAATTTAAAGCACAGATCTAACTCTAGCAAAGACTGGTTAGAAGATTTAAAAAAAAAAAAGTGCTGACCGAAATCTCACTGAAAACATTTGGATAGAGCTGTAATCTCAGACTTCAGGAAAAACCCTCTGCAAATTAAAAAAAAAAAAAACCTTTAGCGGCACAACAATGCAGCAGTGGCAGACTGCCAGTGTAAGACAGAGTACAGAAAAGCTGTGAAAAAGCTTCTGACTGGTCACAAGATACGGCCACGACAGTTTATCCTGCTTTCAACTTAATACATTTCGGTTGTGCAAAACAAAGCAACATACAAAATGTAGTGAAGATAGTCCAAATTTTTAGTTTTACAGGAGACAATATTTCAACTAGAACAGTGCAATTTGACAGATTTAGTTTAGTTTAATTTAAGCATATGTAAGTTCATGCAGTACCAATAATTTCCTTTTTACTACATCTCAGATAATCAATCTCAGATTAACTAGTACAATATTAAACTTCCAGACCCCTGAGGTCTTTAGGAAGTCTTAATAAAGTTTTTTACTTTATTTATTCTCCTTTGTATGTCTTTCTTAATCACTTTGTCTTAATGTATTCCCTTTTAAATAATTTCTAGAGTTGCTACTCTAGAAACAAATTTGCCTTGCCTTTCGTATCTACTACTCTGTATAAAATATGATAATCAAAGAAAAATCATAGACGAACGACTTTGACATGAATGTAGATAAGCACAGAATTATTTGAAATTAGATCCAGTCTCTTTATATATTCGCGATTACCTAATGGATCAATATTGTCAGGTTTAAATTAAGTAAAATAACTGGAATGGACTCTTGCAGGACAAGTTTTCGATCTCCTCGTGCTCAAGGGGGAGTGGAAAAACCGCATGGGCTGTACTGCCCTCTACAGGCAAACATTGCAAAGTGCAGCACAAGTGAAGAACTCTACCTGCTGTGCTATGAGATCCAGCCTGCTCTCCACAGTGTTGCAGACCTTGATCTTCCCGTTGTCGTTGTATAATTCCACCCCTCCACTGCTGTTAAAAGAAAGAAGCAGAAGATGAACACATAGGAGAAGCAAACTGAGCTCATGTGAGTTATATATGTCTCAATTTACAATCAAGACATTCATGTTGAATTTTAATGGTTATTGTTGATGTTACTAATAATGTCACTGATTTTACTGTAGGTTATATTCATACTATGTATTTCAATGTGTTCCTGCTCGTTGCGTTTTCTATAAGATCTTAAATATATGTAGGAATTTCTATGAAAGCAGGTGTTACATTTTAACGGTCACTGCTCATGTTATACATTTTTACTGTATATTATATTATTATGTTACGTTATTATGTTGTGTGCCTGCCCAGGGACGGCAGACGGAAACTAGCTACCGATAAATTCTGGTACGAGGCATCTTTTGTTAAAGATTAGTGTTTTTGTACCTGAAAAATAAACTAAATAAATAAATAAATAACAATGGATGAGTAAAAAGTTGATTAGAAAGTCCATTAAAACTTACATTTCAGGGGAGAGAAACCGTTCCTGGTCAATTTTGACAGCTATGTTGCTCTTCACTGCCTCTTTGTAGATGGGAATGTTCTTATCGACCGCCGCCTGCCAGGTGAAAAAAAATCAGGAAAGCTAAACAATCAGCAATCGTGCAAAAATCAAAAGAGACAGACTTTCTTTAAATAAGCTGTTGGTGCAGTTGGAGCATACAACCTCAGTGTGTTCAGTCTCACCTGAACAAATTCGACGTCCTGCCGTCGACACCGGATGGTAACTTTGGGCTCCAGCAGTCGGTAAAATCCCTCAAGAGAAAACAGTGAAACACATTTTAAAAACAAAAAGAACCATGAAAAACCGTCAAGTGTTGATTACGTTTCTCAAAAACGGAGCTCTCACCTGAAGCACCAGACCCTCCAAAAGTGTAGAGTACTTTGCAGCGTCCTTAGTAATCTCTGCAAGTCTCTGACGGGCTTCATTCAACAGCTCCTGAGACGGAAAATGAAAAGAAATATATGCAGATTTGCAGGGTTTTTTTTTTTTTTTTTGTAAGCCAAACATTTTGTCTTGTGGTTCCTCTCTGCTGGTTTGCGAGACATACAAGAGAGGCAGTTACATGAATAATATTTGCTTTCTCCTCAGCTCTTTTGCATAAATAAATATGCCTTCACTTCAGCTATAGTGGGAAAGCAAACACAACTGAAAAGGAGTAACCGTAAAGGTACAACCATGACAAACCAGTGCAAATAATTGATGAGGACTAATGTATGTGTCTAAAAAAATATATTTTTTTTAAAGGTTCATCATTTTAATTTGTGAAAGTTACGTGCGACGTTCTAACCGTGATCATGTCATCTCGGGCCTTCAGCACCTTCAGCCTCGACTGGTTCATCAGGTTGGACATCTGGCTGTAAAAATGGAAGTGTGTTTATGCTTTTAATGCAATTTTATAATTGCATTAGAAATTGAGATGAAATGATATGTGCAAAATTGCAAATGACAATTCCAGACATATTCAGAGATTTAAAAAAAAAAGATAAGACTCAAGCTGGAAATCCATAGAAATTGCACATGTATTATTTAAAAATACGCTCATGGCTCAATGTGAAGTGCAACAACAATTTTTCTGATATCGCAATATATATATCCACTATATATCTGATATCCACTAATGTAATATATGTACACTGATAATAACATTGGTAGGCCCAGAAAGCTTTCCCTCAGGTTTGTGTTTATGAAGTTCAGTTCAATTCAATTTATATTGCATCAAATAGATCGCAGTCATTTCACTGCACTTCTATAGAGAAAAACCCAACAATTCCACATGAGCAGGTATAGGAGATTTTGGAGTGGAAAATAAAACTTCCTTTAAACAGGAAGAAACCTGCAGAACCAGACTGGAGAGGTGGAGACTTTTCACTGTTCCACTTGGATAGAAGGAGAGAAAATTATGGGAAAGGCAGATTGTGGGTAAGGATTCATCTCCATCCCTTGCAAGGCAAAATGACTGGCGACTCACATTTTCTTATGCTGTTCAATCTGCTTTTCCTTCTTCTCAAAGTACTCCATGATCTTCACCCTCTGAGTCTGCACTAGTCGTCCTTTCTCAATGTTGAACTCTTCTTCTGCCTGTAAACAGATTAGGATCCATACCCCGTTACTAGTCAACGAGGCAAAAATAAAAAAGGAAAAAGAAAGCACATGACAGGTTGACCGACAGGCCTCAATTACCTTCGCATGAATCTCTTCCACTTTCTCACTGGCCTCTTGCTCAATGAAGGCCATCATGTGCTTAATCTGTCACAATGGACAAACAAGAAGGGATCTGTTATGTTTAAGTTTGCACGTTACTTACATTACATTTAGATGCACAAGATGTAAGATTAGTTTATAGTAAATCACAAAAAAACAACAACAAAAGAATATGAAAAGAAGTAAGAAAACAGCTGTAGGATTTTGGTGCTTTAGCAACAGATATGTGCAGTGTTTACATTAAGTTAAAAAAAAATAAAGCCAGAGTCGTGTTAAAACGGAAATGTACTTGTACCTGTTTTTGTACGTCTGCGTCGGTGAGCGCCATGTCTGCTGTTCAAATAATAAAATAAAATCTCCTTTAACAACTTGAACTCCTCGGTGACAGTCGAGAAAGTAACAGCTAGAGAGATAAACACACTTTCTGAAACACGCTTCTAAGTTACGGGTCGAGCTCAATAAACGACTCAGAATAGAACTTCCGATTGATACTTTCAAAATAATACATTTGTTTAAAGGACACGAATACTTATAGATAATAAACTGCTTTGTGTAGCTTTATAAAATCACAAACGAGTACCGGGTGTTTCAGATTATCACAAGTTAAAATAATACAGTATTTACACCACATTTAAACAATATGACTGCGATGGGAAGTTTTGTCGGAGCCAGAAATCATGTTTAAATTTCAAAATAAATCTGACTCGCCACATGAACTTAAGTACTTTGGGATAAAATCGCGCCATATTAATCAAAACAGTGATTTATATCGCAATAATGATATGTAAAATAAATTTTTTTCATTTTGTTATCCGTTTTATATGTTTAGAATTTAGGTTGGGCTGCACTATGGTGCAGTGGTAAGCGCTCTTGCCTCACAGCAAGAATGTCATGAGTTTGAATACAGGCCAGGTCCTTCCCTGTGGAGTTTGCATGTTTTCCTCGTGTGCACAAGGATTTCTTCCCACCATCCAAAATCACGCATATGAAGTTAATTGGTGACCCTAAATTTCTCCTAGGTGTGAATGTGTTTCTGTGTTTGTCATGTGATGGGCTCGATAACTCTTTAGGGTGTACACTGCCCTGACCCATAGTAAACTGGGATTGGCACCTGTGACCCTGAACAGGATTAAGACGTATGAAAGATTGATGCATGACAACTGAAATGAATCGAGTGTATAATAACTTTGAGTGACCATTAAGTTTGTATTTGAACCTTGCACAAAATACAGCTATAACTTTTTGCATGAGGCACAATCCCCATAAGAGCTGCCTCATAGGTGGCTCAACTACACTCAGGAAGGCCGCAGATACTGCTTCTAAACTTTACAGAGAAATTGATAAAGAGATTTCTCATTTAACACAACAGCGGCACATATACTCGTCGGAATTTGATTATAGAGGAATATTTTTGAGTTTCATAAAAAAATTTATTTATTGAGAGGAGACCTACTTTGAATATATATTAAAACTATAAGACATATGTGAGTAAACACTGAAAATTATTTAGGCTCTTGCTCAGAACCCCCTTGCTCAATCAGAGCTCCCCTCTACAGTGTAGCAGTTGCAGCAATGATCCAATAACCCTTATCCAAACTCTTGCAGATCTCAAATGAAGAATGCGGTTTTAAAAGCATTGTATAATAATGTATCACAATTATAGTGATAAAACAAAACAAAATTAAAAGATTACTATCGAAATATTAAAAACTGGTTTAAATTAAAAATATATTTGTGTACCATAGAAAACAGATTTTTATTGTACCTTTTTTTGATGAAAAATGTAATGTGTAGAACTTGTGAATAATATCGTGCACCTTTCATAATGAAAGCTGCGTATAATGCGCACCTGTTTTAAAGCGCTCGACATGCAACATGCTCTGGGTGTAAAATGTGTACACTGAGTTACTGGGGGAAAATTGACCCATCCACAAAGGACCAATGGATGAAGACAATTGAAGAACTCAATGGGATAAATAACCGTCAGACTGCGACTCTAGAGCAAATGGGAAAATGTACTGAATACAAAACTGGAACTGGTGGTAAGAATAATTAGTATATCCAATTGTAATATTGATACACAACCAATGTTGTTGTTTTTGTTCTATGGATGCTTATAAAAGCAAAATAAAAATCTAAGTAGCAAAAATAAATAAATAAATAAAATGTGCACCACAAGTTGAGTTCAGCCCACCCAAAAAAAAAAAAAGTTTAAAAAAAATCCTGGCTATGGCCTTGCTTTCTGTTGGCCAATTTTTGCCGGCGGGTCTTATGTTTGACGCCCCTGGTAGAGCGAGATGAACAATGGATTACACGTGCAACTGTAGGGGAGACAGCTGATTGTTAACTTCCGGGTACGTCTCAGGTAGGCTGGGTTGCTAGGACACAGTACAAGCTTGAATCACCTCGTGAGAAATATCACTGAAATGCGATTCATTACATTCAGTACTTTTTTTTTTTTTTTATTCTTACGACACGAGAGAGTTGCACGGGTGTCTTCTGACCAAGGGACAGTGTTACTTTGAAGGTTAACGACAGGAAAAGTCTGTCGTTAAATTCTCCAGCTTGTGCAACGTCCAGAGCACACGGTGTACTGTCCGTGCCTGTGTGTGTGTGTGTGTGTGTTGCTGCTGCTGCTGCTTGCCTGCCAGTGGTGGTCTGCCCCTCTCCTGCTCTTCAAGACCCTTAATACCCCAGTCCTGGTCGCTTTCTGCCCCTGGCTGCCCCTGGACGAGGACGGTAAGAGGAGAAAACACTAGCTTTTGTTTCAGCTGCTTTTAAAACGAAGTATTTTCTGTCACTGAAATAGAATAAGGGAGCGATGAGCTAGCTAGCAATAGCGCCCATGTGAGCTGGTGTTAGTGTGGAGACATGTGTGGTTACAAACTGTTAAATATTTAGATCGAAATGTGATTACAAACGTCCAGGTGGTTATTCTCATTATTTGTTTGAATTTTTTTAATTCAAACATTTCCTAGAAATGTGTTTAATTTCTAATTTTAGAATGATCAGAATTGATTATTCTTTATTTTCATTCCTCCCAATAATCATCACGAGATCTTAGTTTTAACAACCCGGAAGCATTTAGTTAATTAATTCATACTTGACAATAGTATATAAAGTTGTGATCCACATGGTGCAGTCAGCCCTGTCAAAAGTAAACTTAACTAAGTACAAAACAGCATTTTTTAAATTTTAAAATCTCTTTCTTAATGATTTTCTGAGTAAATATGTAGTTTTTTTTAGAGAGAGTTTTGAACGACCTTGTCTGTTCACCACATGTGTTATATAAGTTGCATTGTGTCATGATGTAGAAATGTAGTGTTTTTTCCACCACTCACACGAAGTCCTTTAACATTATTAATTGTTAACTAACCACCCTTTGACACATAACACCTTGTAGTGAATTTGAATAAGACATCTGTTTTTTTGTCCCACAGTAGATGACATTTCAACAGATGCCAAAACAAATGTAATTTTCTTTATTTAACTTTTATATATATATATATATATCCCTACAGCAGTTAAAATTCACCGGGAGTTGCATATTATCTGAATGCAGTTGGAGGGTACATTGAAACGTTTTCATTCAATCCAGTTGTCATAAATTAGGTAAGTTATCTGTTGTTCTTCAGTCAGCCTGGACGAAAGTCATCATGGCCGCCAATAGAGCAAGATACGCTGACAGTCATAAGTAATTATAAAGGAACGAAGTATATTTTATTGATCCCCTTGGGGAAGTAGGTTGCTGTATTTAACCCACCGTAGCCACAGGGAACCTGAACTACACATACTTAAAGCTAGTGGAGGTCATAGGCTGCCTCATTAACTTCTAGGTCACAAATTAGAAATTTATCATACTTTATTTATGTGACGGCTCCCAGCGCTATGCTGCAAGATTAGAGCTGGGTTCAAAATGTAGAATCAAATCAGAAGAAACTTTGCCTCACTAAAGCAGATTGTATTGTGTAAAGCGGTGTCTACATTATAAGAGTAAAGCTGAAATGAGAGTGGCATATAAAATGCTAGGGAGACTTCAAAATCTAAAAAGCAAATATAAAAGTCTAGTAGATCATAGGTAAATCCTTTAGCAGGCTTCATACAGACAACAATTTTTTTTTCTTAAGTGGGAACTCAGGAAGTCCAACATTCAGCCAAACATGAACACTTAACGTGGAGTGAGTGAGTTAAAGTTATTGTGGAGTGTTTCGTTGTCGATTCACAAGAGGTTTTAAACCTCTTTTTAAATTTAACATTTTTTTTTTTTTCACAGGTGAAACGTCCAGCTTCGACTGTAAGAATTAATGTGCCTGAGAGTCTGACACACATCCTTTTAAATGGCTACCTCGGGCCCCACCTCCACTGCCTCTCTCACTGCTACTGTGCCTGAGGGTTTTCATTATGAAACCAAGTATATTGTGCTCAACTACCTGGGAATGCTGCCCGTTGGTCGATCACAGGCGACGACAACAGCCCAAGGTGAGAGGGAGAGGATCTGTTTAGTTTTTATTGATGTTGTGCAACCTGATTTAAACCTTTTGTCCTTTCTCCGGTCTATGTGCACAACTCAACCCTAAGACTAGTGTGCTGCAGGAAAGGAACTGTCCAGACGCGTACCCGAAAGGCTGCTACTCGTAATATTTGGGGAATGGCGGCACGTAGCCACCTGTTTACCAGCTGAATTTAGCTCCCTCTGAGTTTAGCACGAGAACACAAGACTTAACAGATATGCGCAGCCAGAGCTTGTAAACAAAGACATGTCATGTAGGGCTCCTTCATAAGCTCAGCTGCAATCCTATTAATACCTGAAGACTGGTGCAATTTTTTTCTTTTTTCTTTTTTTATTAACAGCTTATATGGAGACGCTGTGCTATGATTGCATACTGACAGCATCTTATGTTTCAGACATTTAGGAACAAGACCAGTATGTTTTTTTTTATTTCGATCTTTCTTTCTATCTGTAAGGCAGTGACTTGCAAATCTATTTGTTGATGTAAATAAAAAGGAATAAAATGCAATAGAGTATTGGTAAGTACTTTACACAAGTGGGAATATCCATATCAGATTTTGAACTGAGATCTTTGAAAAAACTTTAGGATATTATGAGAAGGTCCAGTAAAAGGAGCTCGAGCTAATAAAAGACAAATGGGTAAGTTTTCTTAATTTCCTGTCCACGTTGTTGGGTGCATGCTTAGAAAGGGCGGAGAAAGACAGACAAGTGGCTGATCCCTGCTTTCCGCTTGACCCGGTCCAATTTGTGACAGCCTGTCATGTGTAATCATTGTAGGATTACTCACACGCCAATTGACCAAAGCGAAATAGTTGTCTGGCTAGCTTTCTGACTGAATGCTGAAACAGCAACCAAGCCCAGGGAAAAACCAACACGGGTCCTCGGGGCGTTCACATGTGTGGAGAAAAAAAAAAAAAAGAAAGAAGAAGAGCCTGATTAAATGCTCCCTTACTTCCTGTGTCCGTGCTCCTTTTTAGATTTCTGTGATAATAACATGATTGTGAAACAAATAAGTTATTTTAATTATATAGTTGATTATTTACAATTGAGTAAAGTAAATGGAGAAATCACACATGAAGGTTCTGATGGGGGGTCGCCAATTCAAACTAGCTGAACAAATGGCGTCGGCATCACATCATAGCAGAAACGTCCCACGCCTGTTGGCTTCAGTGCAAAGATCACATCAGCATCGACACCTCCACGTCAAACGACCTCTCAATCATTTCAGGCTGCACAGCCAGATTTCCAATTAATTTTCCCTTTGTCCGCGCCGTCTTTGTGCCATATCAGCCCCTTGAGTGTTGCATTCCCAGCCCCGGCAGTGCAGAGTGAGCCTCGTCAATAATTTACGAGCTTTGCGTCAGTGGCTTTTATGCACGCAATGACAGAGCGCCGCTCTCGGCTGCTCTCGCTTTATCTTCGGCAGCGTCACCCTGACGTCGGCTGTAGAGCACACAACATTAGTATTGGCTATACACCTGAACCTGCATATTGCTCTGCCCTCCAGTAAAGTTTCTGTTTATCCATGCACAACTGGTATCTTGACAAACTGGATGGTCGTTGCTGACATTTTATGTGTGCAGGCGACGCTGGTTTATCATTAAACTTCAGTAATACCAGTGTATCAAGCAGTTTCATGTGTTTCTATTAAAATCACTGATATTAATATAAAAATGTGTCTGTCAAACATGAATTTACCTGTGCTGTATTCAATTCAAAAGTGCTGTTTTTGAAAAGTGAGGTGGAGGATATCACGTCATACATTTTTCTTTTTCTTCTATTTCTTCCAGATGATGCCCAGAATGAGCGAGAAAGAACCACCTTGATAAAAGAGCAGATAGAGGAAGAGATGCGAAACCTTGAAGATGAAATTGCT
>OMNM01035194.1:7258-22160 GCA_900302745.1 Parablennius parvicornis | reverse complement strand
TATTTTTTTTTTTTTTTTTTTTTTTTTTTTTTTTCATCTCTAAGGCATTTGTAGCCATGTCTGAAGAGTATTGCCAGAAATCCAGCATCTGATACACTTTTTTTCAATGTCTTGACTGAATTCATTTAAAAACATTTGATTTTTCAAGATTTGGTTTTGATCCATCACTAAAATATGGTCAATTTCAAAGGAAATGACTACATTACTACTACAAGTTACTACATTACTGGTTGCAGTTATTACATTTTTTGAAAGATTTTTTAACCAATAATGATAATGGATGAAATATTAATAAGGACTTCATTGCATTGTTTTTGGCCATCATAACATTATTGGCTTTTACATAGCTCCACAAATACTTTGTATTGTTTTCTTCTCGCTTATTTGATGCAATCATATTATTGTGGTTGAATGTTTACGTTAAACATGATTTGCACTCCAGAGGTTTTAAAACAACCATGTCAAGTGTAATTCTTTTAATTGCTTGTTTTGATATGATTCACAATCCTCCGTAAAAGAAACCTGTGTGCCTCAAGACTAGAGGAAAAATGCTGAGGAAATATCAAAGTATTACTTTCCCAGGAATAACCTGTTTTCTGTTCAGCCAAGAGGAAATTTACTCGGCATGCCTGTGCAGCCGTTAACATGAGCCGATGCCGACCGGTTTTCATCTTGAATACATCGAAGTTGAATAATAAGGGATCATTGAAGTTCAAGAAACAATAACTCTTTTTATTGCTTTTGCTTTATAAAAATAGCTTCGTTGCAATAGTAATTTCACAACAAGTAGACGTGGATCACATTCGAATCCGGGTTCGGTTTGGTTTTTATATTCTCCCTGTGTACGTTTGGGTTTTCACGCATTTTTGGTAGATTGGCATCTCGAAATTGGTCTTCTGTGTGTGTGTGTTTGTGTGTGTGTGTGTGTGTGTGTGTGTGTGTGCGTGCGCGCGGGCACGCGCGTGGGTGATTGTCACCGTGTTGACCTTGTGACAGACATTTTCCATGAGAAAGCTGCTATATCGAGACTGAACGGATAAATGTGATGCATCTAAAAGTTAAGACATGAAAGTAGTTGAAAAATCAGAGGAATATAGAAATAGATGAGACTGAAACCCTGGAGATCATTGATGGTATTAATAACAGCATGTGGAATCCGTGGATAGATCTTGAACATAGGAAAAAAAAAAAAAAAATAGTTAAACTCATAAGTTCCCCTGCTGAGTAGCAGTGTTGTAAAACAATTCAGAGGAATGAATCCAAACTACGCGGACAGAAAATGTCAATATTAATAATCATGATGTGATGCCTTATACATCAAGCATCTCCACCAGGTGTAACTTTTAATGTAATCCTATTTTAGAAATTGTGCATCGCTTTGGCCCGAACGTCATCGTCCACACGAGTAATAATGTACGTAGATGCAACTTGTTGCTATGAGCCCGCTGTTACCCAGAGCATTAATGATGTGATGTTCCCCCGAACAACCTCTAATCAAATTGTGTTGGTTTTCTCTGAGCAGCACAAGACCAAGTACAGCACATGGTTGTAAACTCAAGCTCTGGAGAAATTAATGAACTTCACCTTGTCTGGCCTCTGTGGGAATACATTAGATCAGTGTGCAGCTTTAAGAGCAAAAAAAAAAAATCATTCAGAATGATCAGCTTAAGACAAAAAAAAAAAAAAAATCTATATTTAGATTGGATTACATTAAATTATACTTTACTAATCCAACAATGGAGAAATTAACTTGTTACAGCAACAAAAAAGGTACAAAAGGAAGCAAAATATATCAAATACCCAATACAGAAAAAGACAAACACTACTATAAAACATTTTAACAACATACAATAAACCTATAACTGAAGTACGTAAGTAAGTGTGCAAAATGAATAAATGTATGCAAAAATATTTTACTGTGGAAAAACAAAAATATGGAGATACGAAAAAGGCACTGAAGGTATTTTACAGTCTGAGCAATTATTATTCATTGTTAAAAAGAATATTGCACATAATAACAGTTTGATGTGAAAATACCACTAATATACATAAAGTTACGTGGTAAGTGTAGGTTTTACATGAAATATGAACTAATATTGTACATTATAAAACAACTTTTCTATGTAAAAATGACTGAATAGTGCAGCGGAGAGACAGAAAAACTACAACAAATTCATGTTGTGCTGATGTTGGTGTAAACTGTGTATGCAGTATATGCAGTGGGATTTATGTCTTTAAATTTCAGCAGTTTGTAGATTTTTAGCCGCAGCAAAAAGAGAAAAGACGGTGATGAAAAGGCATGTACTTTAAATATATTCACAAATGCCAAATCTCTGTTCCTCCAACTTTATTTCTGAGTCACACCCACAGCTGAGTAATGCTGCCCTGAATCTCCAGAGGAGGATTTTCTTCTGCACTTTACGCTTAAAAATAGATCAGAGAGCAAACAGGTGCTTCACATTTTCTACTCCACATCAAAATTCAAGACAAGACAGATACTTCAAAGTACAACCGCCAGGCTTTTATGTACAAGTGAATACTGAGCAAAATCTATTTACTATATAAATGCCTACTGTATGTTTTTTTTTTTTTTTTTTTTTTTAAAGAATACTCCAAACTACTTGAATGAGCTTTCATGGCAGCTTCCACCAGAAAGCATGAATGTTTAAGGGGATTTTGTGCCAGCTGCTCTGAGAGGTTTATCTGCTGACAGCTAATGAGAGGATGATGTACGTGGCTTCAGTTTTTCAGAGTGACTCATTTCCAACCATCTGTTTAATGATCGGAAGATACAATAACTGGAGGAAGTTTTGGTTAGGAAGCGATTTAAAAGGACAGATGGCTACTAACAAAACTTTTGATTAGTGTCAAATAATCAAACCCCCCCCCCAAGCATTTTCAATTGGATTTAGAGTAAGATGTCTTGTCAAACACCATATTGGTCATTTTGCAGTGAAAATAAAATAAATGCAACCTCAAATAATCCACTTGCAAGGCATGTGTGGGTGGTGGAGAGATAAATAATCAATTATGGCATGCAAAGTACAAAAAGATGAATAACTGCACCATGGATTATAATTATCGATATCAGCTCCATGAGATGACCCTCAGCAGTAAATCTAAATTGTTTTGTTCAAGCAACAGCCTGGATATTAAATGTAAAGACAATGAGATGTTCCAGTACAAGAGTGACGACTCATCTGCGTCTGAAAACGTTTCATGTGTTTTAGGTCTGATCTTACTGCGATAAAAGCTGGCCGTGCTCTCCGAGTCTATTCTGACACTCCATGCTTCCAGTTAGCATGCTGCCCATGTTTGCTGGTCCCAACCAGCGCACAAGGCACATATTCAGACAGTTGCCTCCTACTTCGCCGACGGAGCGCGACATGCAGGCACCCGACTTGCTCAGATTAATCAAGCTGAACTGATAGAATGTAGATTTATATGTTTTTCTTTTAAATGTATTGCTTTTGTGCAAATTTGCTTTACTACTCACATGGAAACTGCTGCAACTGGCCATATGTCAAATTTTTACAGCAGCAACACTTATTTCCACAGCACAAAATAAACACACTTCCGTATCAGTGCTTTGTGTCATTTCACTATAAATCACTCAGATAAACCTCAGGCTCTGAGCTGATGCTATGAAATACATTTGACAGGTGTCCCCACCTTTTTCATTACCTTGCTGTCAGCCGCTGTGAAGGCTGCGCGTGATAAGGATGGACCAAAAAAGACCCAATCTGACATGAGACACCATTAAAAATCCCATCAGACTATAATTGAGACCAAAGAGGGGCACATCCAAGCTGACACGGCGAGGACACATCCTCTTTAAGGTTAGTAAAAAGCTCGCAGAAAGTTGGAGCTGAAGGAAAAAGTGAAGATATCAGTCATGACCTCCATTGTATTTTAACAGATGATATTGCATTGCTCAAAGAGAAAATCCACCAGTGTGGAGTGGCACAATGTCAAGCAGACAAGTACAACAGCATGCGTCTCAATGAACATTTCTGTGTAGTTTAAAGCCCCGTTTAAATAAACACTTTCAACCAGAGAGGAAATCTCAAAGAGATATGAAAGGTCGGTGCCATTACAAAGGACCGAGATAACCCAGTGGCCATGATTGAAATCTCTCAGAAGAAGAGCAGATAAAAACTCGTCTGTGCAATTATTGTTTCAGTCCAGCTAAGAGCCAGTGGCTTTTGAGAAAATCCATCATGTCATTTCATTAGGAGACACCTCAGAGATGAAAAGATCTGGAGACAATGGGTCACACATGAATAAGCCCCTCTAACGGAGGTCAAATTAACACGTGAGCTATGGAAAGCAGGTCATTTTATCTTAAGACAAATCAATCAGTAGCTGCAACAAAGGAACATTGTAGATTGTAAGTGTAGATTTTAACGGCCTCAAAAAACACAAGCTCATCCAATAATAATATAAAATGTGCTGGACACAAGTTTCAACACCTACGTGACAAAGTAAAACTGCAAAACAAACACATTAAAACTTTGACTCAAACAGGCTAAGAAACTAAATTGTGTTTGGTCAGTCATCTGGGAGCTGTGTGGGGCAGACACAAGGTATTTTGCTCTTGTGTGATCTTAAATGTTACTAATGTCACTGCTTTGTTGTTGTTTGTGTCTACTTTTATGTTTTTTGGCTTCACTGGGGAACTGAATTGCCGTGGTTGGGAATAAAACAGTGTCTGCACACTGAGGGGGGACTCATGAGGCAATTGACGAAATACTGTAAGTGATCTGTTTTGTTTTTTTTTCCTTATCTGTCTTTTCTTCTTTGTTTGCAAACTACATTGGTTCTCCTTGCAAACCCTGAACACACACATGTCCCACAGTAAGCCCTCACTCGAACAATATGATCACTGACAACAGCAACTATCCGTCAGCACACACGCGTACACACACACACACATGCGAATGTGTGTTTGTGTGAATGTAGTGAGAGAGAACAAAACAACAGCAGACAAGACAACAACCTGACATAAAGTAAACATGATCACCTGCTGTGGATGATAACAGCTCTTTATCCATTTCCTCCGGTCCACTGGCCACATTTCTCACCAATAAGGAGAAAGAAAATGATGATAGTGTTTATATGAGTGTGTTGGACAGATCCAACCGGGGGTGAGAAGTTGTTTTTTTTGTTGTTGTTTGTTTGTTTTTGTTTTTTTGTTTTTTCATAAATCTGTGGTAGACTCTCCAATAGGACACTGGATCTGAGAAGCTAAATATATTTCAAGGTTTTTATTCGAACCTTAACATTTCTAACATTGGAGGTAAATTAACAGCGTGTTTGATAAAAGCAGAATTACAAAAGACTCTTACTTCACACAAATCTGAATCATCACTTATCACATTTTCACATTACAAAAGCAATTGTCATTGCATTTCAAGTTTGACTTAATCATTTGTGAGACAAATGAGTCAGAGATAAAGACACCACGCCACCTCAGATGGCACTTTCACATTAATACTGACAGATACTCAGATGCCTCTCTTTCACACAATCTTGAAAACTGGAGAGTAAAAAAAAATGAGGAAAATCGCGCTCTGTATAACCAAGCAAAATCTAAGCGGATGACGTTTTACAAAGAGGTTTTGTATATAAAATATCAATCATCAACATCATCAACACTCACGTCTCTTTATATTTCATGACCGTCAAGATCACACATGTAGCGCATGCTTATTTTCACCCTTCCGACGAGAAGGATTTGACAATTAGCAATGCATCACACGTAGCTTCAGTGCCGCTGCCACGGATCTGCTTATAGCACCGCTGTCGTCAGTTACACCTGATTACACAACAGAAAGTGGACTTCAAGCCAGAAGGCAGCTGTTTGTTTCCTGTTTCAAACCAAAAGACGACAGTGTTTTCAGTTTAAACATGACAGTACATGTGCAGTGTGGACAAAGTTTCCCCGCCTGACCTTTCAAGAGTCATCAGCTCAAAGGAAACACTCACTGAGACTAATACAAGACTCAATGTTGCTAATAAAAAAAAGAGTTACATGAAAATAAAGAGAAACAAATGTTATGGAAGAACTACAAACTCCAAGTTAGATGATTGATGATAGATCAGAAGTTGAGGACTGTTCATAGAACCAACTCATTTCAACAATTTTATATCTTTGCTAGTTTACTGAAAATATCAAGTAAATCAAATTATGAGAGAACTAAACATTTCCGAGGAGAACATAAATCATTTCCTTTGGTTTATTGACAAAGTTTGGAGGTTCGAAATTGGTTTTAAATAATCTAACTCGTTTATTACACAGACACAATGTCCATTTAGCAAAAGAAAAAGCAGAATTAGCTGAAAAGACTCCGTTTTAAACTAAAGTTTTCATAAACACCAACCAAAACACGGAATATATAAACATAGATGACGCAGTGTGTGCTCATGGTTACACAACACACACGTACAAATGGAAAAACAATCAACGGCAAACTGTGGATCAAAGCAAATTCCTGTCAGTTTAGAGATTTGTTTAGAGGCAAATAACAACAATACATATGTGATGTGATGTCTAACAAAGCAAAATGTGTTTCCAACAACTTTATGACTAATTATCACAAGGTCATTTATTAATACAGTATATTGGTGGGAAAATTTTAATGCACATTGATATGAAACAGGAAATTGATTGAGAAGAAAGTGGTGGACACTGAGATATGGGATGTGAGTGATTTCTATTATTAATGGAAATTGTGAAAATGAGGGAACCTTCTTCTTCACACTTGTCATGATAACATAAACATCATTTATGTTTTTTGAAAATGTGAATATCTCAAATAAGACATTTTCCACTTTTCCAAGTATTTCAATCGATGTTCAGAAAAGGGTTAATGGTGACATTTTGTTCTTCTTCTCCTCACACAAAGTTGTCCCCAGAAATATTGCTTCGGATTGGTCAACGTGATAGAATAGCCTGTCAGTTATCGTTTGAAATCAGAACATACAAAATACAATCTATACACTCAAACAACTTCATTTGACTGTGTGCAAAAAGCACAATAACCACACAAACCATATAAAATATACAATCGATCTCAACATTACTTTTTATGAAGGTGACTCATTTATTCACATACTGGGAGAATGAATTCTCAGGGCTGCAGAATTGTGAAAACTGAGAAATAACAAGTTTGTTCCCTTTCTGCCAAAGAAAAAAACACTGTGGGACAAACAAGTTGAAATATTTGTGAAGATTTGGAGTCCAAAGAAGTACAAAGTTGAGTAATTTATGGTATTATTAAGTGCAACAAAATTCAAAGAATAAATAAGAATCATAAGTAGAGCTTTTCATGTTGACATTTCATTAATAAATATGAGTAGAAAATACTTGAGAATTCTTGACAGTGTTGCTCTACATAAAAAGCAATATTAAAATATTTAGAACAAAATAACAATTACATAAGTAAATATTGATGCGTACAAGGGCTTGGCGGTAAATATAATATTTACAAAGAGGAGAAAAAAATATTTAAAAAAAAACACATTTAATCAGCTGCAGACTGTTTCATAATGTACCTGCCAATCTTTGAAAACCATTTAAAGTTTTCAGTGTTTAAAAGTTATTATGCTTGATTGTATCAGTTTGTATCAATTGAAATGACACCACCCCCCCCCCCCCCACACACACACACACACACACACACACATACACAAACACCCTAGTGCCATTAGTTGAACAGTTTGACAGATCTTAGTATCTCTGCTCATTAAAATATATAAATAAATTGTAACTTGTGTGTGTAGCTCTCATTCATTGACATTCTTATAGTGTGACTGCGGCGCATTCCTGTGTGGCGCTGATGACGGGAAAAAAAAAAAAAAATCATTCATGAAAACGTTGCATCCTTCGCAGTTACCGGAATGAAGCAAACTCAGTCCCAGCAGAGGTCCAACTCATTGTGCAAGCAAATGAGATAGCAGGATGAGTTTCCTCCGGCTGAAATTGAAATCATTGCGCAGTTCAACCATGACTGATTGCCTCTTCACAGGCCCCGTAGTATACACAGTTATCTCCATCATTCCTCTCGTGTGTGTCAGAGAGTATAAAATGAGACACTCTGAGGTTCTTGTTTCCACTGATTGCTCTTCATGAAGAAAATCACAACCAGTTTGTTACATTTCTCTGTACTATTGGCCAGTCTAAAAAAAAAAACTCCCCCCAAAAAAACCCTTCTCTTTTGTTAAAGTAAACCATGTGAATATTCTAAAAATAGCTCATTATGATGTGTTCCACTCTGTACGGTGAATACCAATAGCATGTGAATAAGATATAAAGACTGTGAACACGTCAGAGACAGAGAGCGACAAATAGATATCAGGACTCAAAGAAAAGTCCTGGCTCTGCTTCATTTGTTGACTCCTGAGACACATTATTCCAACTTATCTGACAGCTTCTCTTGAACCCTTTATGCCAGCTTTTCATTCATGATTTATATTTGACATTTTCAGATCCATGACTTTATCATTTGCATGTGATATCAAGATTCAAATATCCTCAGAATGTGTGTACAGAGACAGCCGGCCAGGCAGAGGGACTATAACATTAAACACAACTACAATAAATAGAATTACAGGCAGCATGAATTTTATTGTTTTTTTTTACAAAGATGTATTATGTGTTTCCTTCACTTCAAACCATACCATACCATACCATACCATACCATACCATACCATACCATACCATACCATACCATACCATCTTTATTCATAAAGCACTTTAACAAAACCACGATTGAAATGAAATGCTGTCCATGGCTGGCAATTTTTGGCAAAAAAGAAAATTATAGTGCATGAACTGAACCTCCCAACATCAAGCAGTACATCTTTGAACAGACACATCCAAAGATATCAAAATGTTTCTTACATGATACTTTTATATTTGTCATGAGACAAACTTTGCTTGAACATCATTGGAATCATGTGATCAAACGTATCTTGGTCTCAGTCCTGCTTATTAAAGATATTTCAGTATGATTTTTTTTTTTTAAGTTGCTTTAGGTACTTTAGAGCAAAAAGTGCAGTTTATTTCTCCCCCTGGATCTTAACATTTTAAATATGAGTTTGGTAAAACTATCAATCATCTAATTAAAATACATTTATGATTGAATTCAAGATAAGTGAAGAAACTAAATAGTAAGTAGGCTTTAGTGCACAACATCAAGTGTTTCAAATAGCATCTCACTCACAAAAACAGCTTGGATTTTTATTTCCTATTGATCCCAACTGCTGCCAACAGTGATATTTTTCTTAAACTAAGCAGGTTGAACTAGGATGTCTATGTATTAATTCAACTTCCGATATGTTGAAAACGTACACTCTATGCGGAAGATCTCCTTATTCGTCACCTTCAAACACATAGATCCTGTCGATGAAGACGTCTGATGCCTCTATTATTTCTCGGACACATTTCGACATCAGCACACTGAGGAAATACACCGGGAACAGAGAAACTGGCAGCGTCTTTATTTTCACACTGCCTTTTGCCAGCTTTTTTTTTTTTTTTTTTTTCTTGTAAAATACATATTTCAATCAGATTGAAAGTCTTCTCCTGGGCTCTTTCAAGAGTACGTCGTAATATGTCACGATTATGGACCCAGTCAGGGAAATTACAAAATGAATTTTAGTGTTACAGCGACCAGAGTGATTCAGATCCAGCGAACTGTCATGTAATTGGATTAATTGAGCTGAATTAGTCATCCTGACTGATGTGTGCAATTTACAGTCTTCAAAGCTGATGCTGATGTCAGAGTCAGGTCATTGATGTATTTGCCTCAAAGATACCGCCACTTATATCTTCATGTCTGTCACCACTAGTAGCAGCTTATCAGGGGATTTCAAAGTTTGCCATTAGTGCGTTACGCTCAAACGCAGTTCAGCAGAGGAAAAAAAAAAAAAACAACAAAAAGAAGGAAGTTGAAATTTGAAAAAGTGCAATTAGACAGCAGCATTGTGCCGTCATGCTTAATTTTTGTGCGGATAAGTGTTATTCTCCTCAGCTCAGAGACACAACACCTGAAATGAAGGCTCAACGAAGCCCTCGTAGCTTGTTTGTTTTGTTTTGTGTTTGTGTCGTCGGGCCTTTTTTCAGGGTTGTCATGGCTGCACAGGTTCCTGTTGCTTGGCAGCAGTTGGATGTTGCTTGAAGTCTCCTAAGATCATATCTTTCATATGTGTTTGTCATCTGTCTGTAGTTGTGTTGCCTGAGAGGAAGACCTTCCTCACACTGTCCGCCACACGTTTCTTCTTTTAACATTTTGCAACCTTTATGATAAAAAAAATTGCCATTTTTGTCCATTTCCAACCAATGAAATTTACCTGAATTGGGGAAACATAATTTTTGAAATGAGGATAAGACAAATGATAACTTTCTAATTAGTTTTTCAATATACACATATACTTTTTTTAATCTGTCTTTGCTTTATTTTATTATTATTATTTTTAATAGTTCGCACAGATGTTTTATACAATGTAGTTCCTGTAACTGTTTTGACACTCAACCATCATGTTTGTTTTTATTTGCATTTCACCTTTTCTATTAGTTCAAGCTGCTCTTTTGATTTGAACCATTTTAGCGATTGGCTTTTTGCCTTTATACTTTTTTTCTTTTTTTTCATTTATAGATGTTCGAGCCACTTTGACCTCTTTTAGCTATTTCACCTTTCATAAACGTTTTCAGTCAGATGATAAAAGTGCAGTTGGGAAATTATCTTGTGTGTGAATAAAACAAACGTGAGATAAAAACTGTTTATTTATATTGCATTTCTAGAAAGTTTCACAGAGCAACTGTCAGAGCAAAAGCATCACAATAGGCTCCAGAGCTGTGGGTTACAGATGCTACTCTATATAATATGTGCTGTAAAGCCTCTTATGAATTATTGTGTATAAGGTAAGAGGTTATTATAAAGCCAGTACTTCTGGCAGCAGCACACAACTATTTGACCTTTGTTAAACATAAGACTACTTTTTAAGCTGCAGAAACAGCTTCCTCCTTCAATCCTGCTCACTTGACTATTAGCTAAAGCATTATGCAAAGGCATTTTCAGTGGTCACTATTTCACTAAATTCCCCCGAAAAGGGATTGCCTTGATAATACAAAACTCACTCAGTTTTCTCCCCGGCAGCGACAACAAAAACAAACCCCTGTAATAGCGAACATGAGCGTGACTTTACCAGACTGTTTAAATCATCATGTTTTTTTTCCCCCATCTTCTTCTCATCACCAATGTTCCATATCATAGAGCATCTTCGTCCAACTGACCACATTAACTGAATGAGTGAATCAGACACCATGTTAATGTGCAACAATGCATGTGTGCATCTTTGTCAAACTCAAAGTGCTACGTTTCATTTCACTCATCACTTCAGGAAGTTGCTGATGTCTTGTATTTGTTATGTTGTTCTACACCGTCGATAACCCTGATTTTATATGTCGCAATGGGCTTCCCTTCAGCTTCAGAAAGCATCCAGGAGGTTTTGACACACCTCCACCTGCCTCCTCCATCTGTCGAGTGCTGACCAACCGGTCAGGACACACTGTGGTTGTTGGAGGGTGTTATAATGTGCCACTCCAAAAAAAAAAAGGACATAAAAAAAACACATAAACAAATTCAAAGGCAATTAAAAACTTTGTCGTGTTTTGGAAATCAGGTTGCAAGAAGATTTAACAAAAATCTTTTGTTGCCTGAAATTGTTGCTTGAGAAGCTGGAGCCAAAAATTAGTAACTGCATTATCATTATTTTTTTTTTTTAATTTCCTTATTTGTTTTTGTTCTCTTTCAGAAAACTAGAGTTAAGCATTATAACAACCAGACCCAGACATGGTTGAGATACAAATGAAGGTAAAAGAGTTTTTTTTTTTTTTTAAGGCAGTGACAATGAAAACAACTTAAGAAAAACATAATTATGTTCAAATCAGGAAGCAGAAGACAAAAATAGAAACAAACATTATTTAATACTCGACAATGACAACAGAAAAACAATAAATGAATGACTACGTGTTAAGGACACAGAGTTAAACCCATGGGAGAAAATATTGGGTTGAAGTGTTTCATATAGAACAGAATAAAGACGATTACAATATATAATTATATGTAAAAAAAAAAAAAAAAAACAGCATCAAAATGAAAAACTGAAGAATAGAAAAACTAGTGAAAGCTTGTGAAAATACATATTGACAAAAGAAAAAAAGGGATTAGTTATTATCGGATTAACTAATCGGATTAGCATGATCAAACTAAAACTGGGATTACTGTAGGTGATCACCAACAAAATGATGAGTTAAGTTGTTTTTCCTGCCATAACACAAATTTGCTCTAACATGCTGTGATTCTTGTAATTTCTTCAGTATGTTCTTCAATAATGGCAAAAAAAAAATGAAAATCCCCAAAATTCTTTTTTTTTTATTATTAAAATGTCACAGAAAATAGAATAATACTAACGTAAAAAAAAAAAGAAAACTGTTATGATGAAAATTATTGAAATTTGTGTTTCAAAGATTTGCTCAAATTTGTACAGCTGAAGATCATCTATCCTTCAGTATGAGCTTTAATATATATTTTAGTTACTATTTATAGACTAAACCAAACTCAATTTGGAGTCAAGTTAAAATTATGTATTGAGTTGAATAACAACCTTCGGAAGTAATTCAAGTCTGTAGCATCTGCAATTTAAACAAACTGCATCATTCCCATGGTTAATGGGGAACTCAACCTGTTGCCTTTCTAAGAATAACATACTGATGATGTTTCTTCTCTTTTCCCTCGTACTTCCATCACCGACCCGTCTCATTCAGCTTCAGACGTCTGGAGTCCTCGATCGAGCCTGATGATCTGTAGTCGTTGCATTCTTCATTGATTCACTAATCAGTGAGCTGAGGATGCTTCGAAGGTTCGATTGCCTTTCTCCTCCGTGGCGTGTTAATTTAGCTCCGGTTTTCACGGATGAGCTGCACACAAAACCGAGGAGGGAAGATGTTTTGGAACAAGTAATCAGATGTGTGAATGACATTTATAGGCTAAAAATAAAACTGTTACTTATACTGCTGTGACTCTTACTGAGACAGAACAAATGATGTGCTGCAGGATGAACCATTGTGTTTTTGTTGTTTTTTTTTTGTGCTGCCTCATGTAAAGTTTTTCGGCTTTTAAACGTTGGTTTTGGATATAAATTCCTTTAACCTCATCTATTCGTGTGCTGTGATGTCTTCTTTTATTTACTTGTCAAGTGATGAGACAAATAATTGTTTTGGGGTAACTACTTTATGACGATGACGATGATGATGACGATGACGATGACGATGACGATGACGATGATGATGATGATGATGATGATGATGATGACGACGACGACGACAACGACGATGATGAAAATGATGATAGATTTTTCTTCTCGTCAGCTCCCAGGTGTGAATGAGTTGAAGCTGTGAAAATGGGTGTGAAGAGGAGGAGGGATACCAGTGTTCGGTTGACTCTAAAACCATCCTGGCTCCTTTAAATATATGCACAGACACACACACACACACACTCAAACACATCATTATGTGCATGATCAAACACCTAATGTCCTTGACAAAATGGAATCATGTCAAAACACACCTTATCAGTCTCTCAGGACTCTGAAAAGCCTGGAAAGGATTAACATCGATATCAGAGAGAGAGAGGAAAGTCAGCCATGTCTGACTGACATTTCTCTCACTACGACATCATCGACAATGCAGCTCACGCGACCGTCGACATCTGCGATACAAATGAGATTGCGAATGCAAATAATCAAACAGCCCAACGAGGTAATTCCCAACCACGGGTCCTCCTCGCTTTGACCTTTCTCAACTAAGCACATGTTGACAAAGGCTGAGGCGAAATGTCACCTGTAATCTGAACGGCGCAAAAGCAATAGGTCATCACATCTACAGAGAGGCAGAGTGGAGTTGTAATTCTGCCCACATGACAGGGGCAACCTCAAGCATTTGCATGAGGAATTAATCCATGTAGAGGACCAATTCAATCAAGAGAAGTTCTTTGAATATACCATGCACTCGTTGCGACACAATGTGACAGTAACTATTCAAACAGAAACCCAATTAGTCTTTAAAGACCACAAATGTTCAGGTAATTCATTGTAATGGATCCGGTGCTGCAAATGTTGAAGCTGTTGAACTGCTCAAACTAATTGAAAGACAATTCTCAAAGAAATGTCACTGCCCTTCATTTAGATAGATAGCTTTGCTGCCTCGTACTGAAAGGTCGTCAGTTTCCGTCCAGTCTGAGCTTCAGGATCTTCCTGTGTGGCCTTGACAAACTGTTTGGGTTTTTCCCATTTGATTTTATAGGTCGAAAACATGCCTTTTATTCAAAATCCTAATGTGGATTAGTTGTGAGTGTGTGCAACTGTCTCTGTGTTTGCAGTGTGATGGACCATCCAAGGTGTACCCTGCCACTGCACATTCTGAATTAGCATAATATCAAATAAAAAGTAGAATGAATTATCAATCAAGCATCATGATGACATTGTAAAACATCACAACAATCTGATAAGGAGAACAGAAACCGATTCCAGCTCATATTTGACAAGGGGAAGATCATTACCATGACATGCCAATAAGTATTATCTATCACATGTCAGTTCATGGCGTCCGTGCATATCTTTGTGGATATGTGGTCATGTTGCTTCTGAAGAATAAATCTTAACACAAGGTTTATCTTGAAGTGCCGACAGAATATAAAACTGGCAGTGCGTGTATATGACTATTATGCCATCCTTAATATCATAGTCTTTGGGAATATCGGGTCTGACTGTGTATTACCCCGCCATGGATTTCCCCCCTTTATGCTCTATATTCTATCCAGAGTGTACCCTGCACCCC
>OMNM01035193.1:0-18459 GCA_900302745.1 Parablennius parvicornis | reverse complement strand
GAGTGTGCCGTGCAGCGCTATGATGAGTGAACACTGATGAGGGACAGTTATTATGCAGAGCTTATTATTCTCTCCCCGCACTGGGGGGGTTGTCAGTAGCGACCGCGGCTATTCATTAACGTTATGAAATACGATCTGGCCGTGGTGTGTATATGTATGCGTGTGTGTGTGTGTGTGTGTGTGTGTGTGTGTGCGCATATGCACATGCGTGTTGGTGTTTGTGTGAACTTGTGTGTGTTTTGCCCGCGGGGCAAAGCCAACAGATCTACACCCGAGCTTTTGAAGTAACTAAAGCTCATAATCATTTTTAAGACTTTCTGGACACGTCGACTTTTCGTTCTTTTGTACCGCTCGCCTGGGCCGCCTGTTTTCCCTCTTCAATTCACAGATGCGCATGAAAAGCAAATTTACAGTCCCGCTATCACTTTTTAAAGGTAATAATAGAGCAAGTGTAATTGAAGGATTCTTTCTCTGAGAGACGCATTAATAATCCACAGTGCAGATACGCTCATCCGGGCTGCAGTTCTCCCATGTGACCGCTGACTGTAGCTTTGATTTGTCGTTCACTCGTCACATCCGTCCCCCCTCAGAGTCTCCTTTGTCATGATTTGCTCGCTGTTGTTCGTTGTTCCAGTTAGATACTTATTATCCCAAATGGCTCAATTATAATTGAACCTGATGGCACAGACGCTTGTGAACATAAGTTAGAAGTTAGTGACTATGTCATGTTTTCTTTATCGCTATGCTCCGTGACTTATCGGTGTGAAAAAGTTCACTCTGATGGTCAACACTGAATCCTTTAACAGACACAAGGCGGCATCATCCATCCCTCCGTCAACATACAATCATTTTCTGAGCCAACAATTAAGCTCAAATCATGTCTAACTCTTATGACACCAAGATATTAAAGTACCACGAGAAACTGCAAGTCTGGCTCATAGTTGCCTTGGCTTTCTAACCCCCACCGAACTTTTGCAAATCCAAATCTTTAAGTAAACTGTTGCTAAAATAATCTTATAACCTCTTTCAAAGCTCAGCACCCACTCAGAGCAAACATTTTGTACGAGGTAAGCTTACCAGAAGCTGATCTTGAGAAGAGCGCTGAGGAGAGTTTTTAGGGATAGATGCAATCTTTTTGATGTCCGCGATGACATTCTATATGAAAGATACAGCTTATTAACAGATGGGTTAGAAACAATGAGTAATATCAAATTCTGTTGAATTCATCCATACAACAGAGACGGTGTGAAGAAATAAAGCTTTGTTACTGAATGCTTTGAAGTGTGTTTTTTTGCTTGTTCTTCACTTGTTCCCAAGTCTGTTTATCTCCATGAGGGTTGTATCTGAAATAATAGGACTGATAATAATGGTCAAACAAGGCATAACTGCAGGAATATCAATTTATAGAATGCTGTCACAATGATGAATTAATATTCTAACACAATGCGCTCTCATATCAACTAAAGGAAGAGCACTGAGGAGCTTCTGCTCGAAACAGTTTTGCCATGATAATGAAAAATTGAGTGATCAGAGTACTGTTTATGTTGTCTGATTAATTGATATTGCATAATCTCACAAACTTAAGAATTAACCATTGGTAATTTTTTGCCATCCTTCCTTTCTGGCTTTTGCTGCAGCAACAGTGCTCCTTTTGTCCTGGAGGATGTGTTTGAATTCTTCATATATTTGAAGAATAATTGTCTGCTCCTCTGTGGTAAAGTACGCCTTTCTTTCCTAATTAGAAGTCACGTATGTTCCACATTCTTTGTGATTAAAAGTGTCTTCTTTTCAATGTGGAGTACTGAATTCTATACAAGATTCACATTATAAAAGTACAGTATCCAGGTGAAAGGGACAATGACTCTGCCTGTGGACCGCTGATATCGAGAGAAATCTGTACTTCACTCTGTTTCCTGTGTTGGCACCTCTGACCTGCTCTGAGCGGCACTTGCACCAATCCTCATTACCTATCACCTCGTCGGGTACTTCAGGGGCAGAGCCCACCCAATACTCTCAGCATCAACTCCCCTACTAACTTCCATCATCTCAGCCCTATAGCCCTCGCTTGTACCCCCCTTAGGTCTCCTATCTGAGATGATCTTTACAATGATTAATGTAGGAGGGAGGTGGAGACCCTGCTGCAAGCCCCATCTCTGAGACCCATCTCAGATCTCCAGCCTGCTGTGAGGCTTGACTTCATGTCAAGTGCTGCTATTTCAGTCTCCTATTTAGCCAATTTTTTAAATCTATTTTTTCTCCATATCTGTGTTGCAGTTATGTGTACAGCTGAGAGCATGTCACAATACCTTGTCAAAAAAAAAAAAAAAGGCTGAAATATGGAAAACGCCTTGATAAGGGGTCATACCTTTCAGTGCCGATAAAAATCTTCACGGGCTATGTGAAGTGCTGTGTGTGGCCTCACGTTGAGCAAATTCTAATACTTTGAGTTGAATTTTAATACGTCGTTATGAGCTTATGTTTCCTGTTTGCACTTGTATTTGGTCCGTGGGATTCTCCCTCTGATCTGAGCAACTGTTCTTCAGTGCAGACTTTCAGTGATAATACCTTTCACTGGGCTTTGTAAATGACAGGCCTTGGTGGCCATTTTTCATGCAGTTGCCAGGGTAACAGGTTGAATCAAAGAGGTGTTCAACACTGTGTGTGTCTGTGCGTGCTTGCGTGTATGTGTGTGTGTGTGTGTGTGTGTGTGCATGTGGGTGTGTGAGAGCTTGCTGTCCACTGCTTTCCTATGCCACAATAACAGCATGATTATTTGAGGGTTTCCCGATGGCTCAAAACCTCTTGAAAGGGTACAAGCTGTATAATTTGTTCAAACAGTAAACCAAATAAATAAGAAGGTCAAATGGCTGAGTGTGTTTTGGATTATCAGGATAATAATCATGCTGACAGATAAGGGTTTTCTAAAAGCACCAAAGGATAACCTGTCTGTCTCACATTTAACTGCGGAGGTCAGTCGCACGTTTCTTGCCCTTTTTTCCTTTAAAACACGCTCCTCCCTTGCACATGAAAACTCAAAACTATCGCATTGTCATGATTGGTGTATGGACGCGCAAGATGAAAGGTCATTATGGGATTGATAATAAAACAAAACCTATCATTCCCGACGCTATGAGACTTGTCACCCATTTTATCACAGTCCAAGGCATCTTTTTCAAAGTGCCCATGGCTTATGGTGGGTTTTAATTGGTGAGCCAGTGATTTTCTGTTGTTGGTCCATTGATTTTTATTTGCATAGTTATTTGTTGATGGATACAAAGCCGGTGGCAATCTATTGATCAAGCTCACAGAGACGGCACCGAGAAGAGCTGAGCCGAGAGGATAGTGGGGCTTTAATCTTTAAATTTGTAAGCGTAAGCTGATAATATCTTGTTTTTTGATTTTTCTTTTTCAAGGTGTTTTGTTCACTTCAGAGGTTGGATTGAAAACTTTGACGGAGTCATGTAACTCCCATTAAATGAAATTAATAAATACACATAGTATTAATTTTCCATAATTGTTTGGATTTTTGAGAAATGTGTCTGGCCTCGTGTCCACATTGCAGTTCGAAAGAGTGGAAGTATTGAGTCTCTGTACTTTGTTGTATGGTAATTTCTTTTGACATTTTCATTTATCTTAATAGCATTTGGCTTTGAAAGTAAACATTGTTTGATTTTTTTTTTTTTTAAATTAATTTCTGAGTTGAAATTGGCCTTGAAGCCTTCAATATTATCACCTGGAAAACTTTTATTTATCTTTTTCTTTTAGTGTTGGAGTTCAATCAGCCTTTAAAGAAAATGTTAAAGTGAATATCAACACTGTGATATATTATCACTCAAGCTTTAACCTCAATGAACTTGTTTGCATTTTTTATTTCTTGCTTATATTTTCTTACCATATCTATACCTTAACTTTTTAATTGACTGCTGGAAATAAAGTAAACACAAGAAAACAAGTTTACTTGGTTTTACCCCCCAAAAGGCTTTTTTATTTTTATGAATTAAACTTTGTTTTAGCCCTCTGAAGACTAAAATAGTTTGTTTTCCAGGAGACTGTGCAGGACCATTTCTCCGCTGGTGACGATGACGCCCACTTCTTGCCTGACTGCCTCAAGGTGATTTGAAATAATTTATGAGATCTAATGTGGTAATTACATAGCTTTAGAGGTACTGATAGGCAGTTTTTGTTACTTTTGGAAGGACCCATGGTATCAGTTTCTCCTCGTTTCCTCTACGCTCCGGTGGCTCCAACTACATATTGACCAGACAAGAATGTGGTATCGATTGCTTCATCCAACTTTTACAAAAAGAATTAAGAAACTTTCCCCTCAAAATATTGGGTAAATCCTCTTTAGATTGGCACAACGGTGTAGTTGTTTGTACGCTAACCTCACATCTGGGTCGAAATGCCTTGTTGATGGCAGAGATCAAAGGTCAAAGGACAATGGCTCCTGTCAGCGAAGAACAGAAAACTGAGGCTCACACATTCTTAGCACAGCTGGACAGAAGATGATTAGAAAAACATTCTCTGGTCTGATGCATCTCCATTTGTGCTGTGACATTTAGATGGCATAGAATCCTAATCTAACATGGAACATAGAACATAAAAGTCCTGCCTGGAATCAACAGTTCAGGGTAGTTTCTCCACACATACAAACATCACAACCAACCTGATTGTTGTTGTCGATTATTTTATGACCAGAGTGTATCTTCTGGTCTTCTGTTGGCTACATCCAGAAAGTTTAGTCCAAAAGAGTCTCTTTGGATGTAGTTTAACAGGAGAGTCACGTCGCGGATGTTCAGCTGGTGAATTTGTTATTTGGACACGTCAATGTGGATCAAAATTGCTATGCAACATTCTCAGCAAGGCGTTGAAACTGTGGCAACAAAAATGATGAAATGTTTGAGAAAATTGTATCCAACTAGCTACTAGTCAGATAAATCCGATGTTTTTGGTTGATATGTGTGTCTTTCAGTGAAAGTGTTGTAGGATGGATAGTATCAAGGTCAGAGCTTACCACAATGCATGCTAAACTAACTAAAAAAAAAACAAGAATCAAATCGACTCAACCCAAAAAATACTAAATGAGGTAGTGAACCAATCTTTTTCTTTGGGAGTCTAAAAAAAACCCTGTGAAACCCCATCTGATCATTAACTTAACAAAACATTACATCAGAACTCACTACTCATGGAAACGACCATTCTTAGCTTCAAAACAAATCACAATACAGTTTACCTAGTATGATCCGGCTTGTAGAATTAATATTCTGGTTTTAATAAATCACATTTTGATCAAATCAGAGCAAAACCTGCAGGTTTCCCTGTGATCCCTGGTGGGCCGATTTGAGAACCATTGTTCACGATGATCACCTCTATAAACCATGTTCATATATTTCAGTATCGCGGGACTTCTTTGTCAGCAATTCTTCCAGACTACGCCTTCCATTTTTATTTATGTATCTCGAAGCCACAGTTCAAGGCACCAGAATGAGACCTTTTGCTTCTCATCCTGGTTGAGAATTAAAAGGTCAGTTTGACTGTTATAGACAGTGTTTCGATTTACCTCTTGGCTTACCGCGGCCTCTTCAGATCAATCCTTCGCCAGATTAGCCTGGTTTAACAAGGTTTCTGAGGCCGACTTTGACACATCTCACCTGCTCGGCTGAGAATTTATCACATTGAGTCGAGCTGGCGCAATCCCACTCAATCCCTCCTCCATGCTCGCACCAGCGACAAAGGCTCTAAAATGGATTAGTGTAGGTGATTATTGCCATTGTCACCAGTCAATAGATTTTGGGGTTGTGCGATGTGTGGTGTCGTGAATGTGCGCGCAATTGAGTGTGTTTGGACATGTTAACAGCTAATGAAAACAACGTCATTATCGGAGATTTGAAGGGACTGTCCTTGCCTGACAGAATGAGATGGTGTGAAAAACAGAGACGGGAGGATCACACGGGAAAAAAAAAAAACAAAAATGGACGGTTATACTGTGACAAGAGCAACCAGGAGAGGGAGGGGAGCAGCACGAGGTGAGAACAATTCACACTACAAACTGCATTAGAGACACTCCCAGCAGAGAGTGAAGGAAATTGCCCAGAATGAAGACGGACCATAAGGGTAAGGTGGTGACAGTGGTATTGAAGGGGAAGGAGCGGGGTGGATTGGGTAGATTGCTGTGTGTTTGGATGGCGGGGACAATGCCTTGGCCGCAGGACCGTCAGCCGGGAGGGCGGCTGTTTTGGACGGGACAGGAGACAAGAGAGTGCACAAGGGAGATGGGTAAAAAGATGCAGGCTGGGAGACAGACGATGGAGAGGGGCGGCGGGAGGAGCAAAGGGAGACAGATGGATCGAGGTGTGAGGGAGGCAGCAGGATATCGACAGGGGAGGAATTGTGTTTCAGGAGCTCCCTGCCAGAAATATGTTTCCATCATGCAGATGGAAGAAGAGAAAAAAAAGAGAGAGAGAGAGAGAGCAGTAGGCAAAACATGAAGCAATGCATTACAGGAATGGCAGGTTACAGAGTCAACTATAAATAGTAAGACCCCCGAGGTCATGATTTTCCATGGGTTTTAGTGCTCAGCATTATGTCCAAAACAGGAACACACGCTGTGTATGTGTGTGTTTTAGGTCAGTGAAAGTCCCTTTATCTAGATATAAGAAAAATAAATATATATGGAACAATTATATGGCATGCAAGCAGTGCACAGTTTTTTTTTTTTTTTAATTATTTTTTGCAGTTATCTCCAGAAAGTTGTAACATTGAATATATTTCCCAAGCTCAGTTTGTCCTGAGTGGTATTGAAAATCTCATTCAGGCTCGGATTTCAAAGCACACATAGGAGCCATATCTTGAAGGTTAGCGGGGGGATGTAGTATAAGCCATATCTCTCTGTCACACACCCACTAACAAACCCTATCTCCCCTCTTCGTTTTTTTTTTTTTTTTTTTTTTTCATGATTCCAAATGTTGTTTACTTAACTGTTATGACTTCCTCTTGCATCTCTCAGAGGGTACACGGTAACAAGCATGGAGGGGAGGGGAGCGGTCCTGTGTGGAAGACTCCTTTTAGCATCACTTTCCAAGCCGGTGTGGCTTATCTGTTTAATTAGCAAACATCACGCCAAGTTGAAAAGTTTACAGAGGACTACAAGTGAGAGCCAAGTCCGTTGGGGGTATCCAGCATCACAGTGGGCAAGATCAAAAACAACAACAAAAAAACACAGTCATCGGCCCGCTCCTCTTTAAATGCAGAACGCGGCAGAGTGGGTGAGCTGAGAGCACGCAGCATTACAATATGTTCTTCCCACCCATGCTGATATTTTTCCAAGTAGTCATATTATGCTTCGACAAAAAACAGGACTATGACAAATAAGATTTCTGTGTTTTCCACTCATAGTTTTGCGCGGCACAAAGAAGATTATGGACGGTTTTAGTCTACCACATATAGCACAGTGCTGGTACACCTTCAATAGCAGCTGTTTATGGCTTATTTTGGTTTTATGTCATAATATCCTGCTACAGTTTCGTATTAAACCCACTATTTTAAAACTCCCACTAAAAGACCATTTAGAACAACTTAATCTCCAGTAATGTCAATTTGTCAGGGATAGGATTTTATTGCTCAAAAGTGATGATGATTTAGCAAACATGGATAGCCGGAACGCATCGAATAGAGACTCTTCCCACACGTTGTTAGATCAGGAAGAGTGGCTGAGGAATGAATTTGTTGTCAGTCATGCTCTTTTGGAAATGTCACAGTTTTCGCAAATTATTTTCCAACCTCAAACCTTTGAACCAGCTTGATCCCTCCAGGACTTTATGGCATTTTTTTTTTTTTTTTTGTGATTATTGTAGCAATAAGAAGTCACGAGTTTTACAACATATCTGTTGTTTTCTTCTCGGTTTTGTACTTTCATTTGGGGAATTGCAGGTGTTTGCCAGTTGCATGAACTACAGCCTCCCGAAAACGACTCAAGTAATCAGTTGTTATGATAATAAACTATCAGGGAATTGCTTGTGTGGCCTTTTGCAGGTAATTTCATCAGCAGATCAGAGCTGTTCCTGAGATGATTTTGTTATTTGGGCATTTCACATCAAATCTGCTTGGACTACAAGCTCCACTTTATTACAACACTGATTAATGAGCCTGATACTCTCACTGAGGTTGTCAAAATTAAAATTGCCATGACAAAAATCTCCCAACTATATTAAGACACTTTCCAGGATCCAGGATGGCACTTTTTCTTTTTTTTTGGAGGCAAAAAAAATTATTGGAAAAATCAGCATTGAAACATGCAAACATGGCATTTATTGGAATAAAGAGAAGGTTTTGAGGAGCTATGGGCTAATTCCACCAAGCCAGGTGTTGATATGCACAAACCTAACTAAATGACCCAGCTGCTTTCAGGCTTCAGATTAACTGGTTGCATATTGCAGATTTTTTATAAAATGATTAGTATTCCTTTTGGCTGAGCTGGATGGGCAGAGAATGATAATGTTGAAAAGACTGGACTGTGTTTTGGTGTCATTAAATATAACATGCTAGTGAATGCTCGGTGAATAAAAACAAAAATCATTCAATAGCAAGGTTTTTTTTTTTTTCTTTCTGTTTTCTAATGTAAAAAGGCCACATTTTAGGAAAATAGCATTGCTCATTGTGACAATATTTCAGATGGAAATAGAGGCCTTGAACTTTTAGAATGTATTATTTCTTTTAATTCCATTCTTTTGAAGAATAAACTAATAAAAAGAAATCGTATTTGAGGCTCGTACGATTGAGAAAGTTCACCAGTTCACCCCAGCCTGTTCAGTCCTATAAGTCCAGTCTTTAGTCTAAGTCCAATTCAATCGAAAACATCTTCTTTATATCCAGGAGGCCAAATTATGACAGAGCATTGGAATCGGTCATAGTTTTGGTTATCAATTTCATGAAAAATTGAGTTTCAAATATGATTAAAATGACTTTCCTTTTCTGATAACATGCAAAACCAATATGCTTTACTTTTGCAAAATGGCTTACAGTGATTGTCTAGATTGTCCTCAGGCAGAAAGAAAAAGCCCATCTTACTCAGCTTTTGTAACTATCTAAAAAAAAAAAAAAAAAAAAAACTGCAAATAAGAGAAAATCAGATAGATATTAACTGAGTGTTGCTGTGCCTCTTCCTTCTATTATTTTAATTTCACATATACATACAATAAAATACATTATTTGGTCATTCAATATTCCTCAGAGTATGTGAATATGAAAACACTACTTTCTACAGGTTGTGTGTGTGGGCTTAGTTTTTTCTTCTTTTTTTGTAGTAAAAAGCTGAATGGAAAAAAAACCCCCAAAGAAACCAAAAACTATGAACTGGGGTATGTTTACACATATCCAGGTATTTGAAAAACAAATTTCTCTGCATTTAGGCCTTCTATTTACACATAAATGCTGCTACGAAACAACACAAATGATGATTCCTGAAAACCTGGGCCACAGTGGAGATCTGGAAAAACCCTTTGTCTCTGTCATCTAAAGAGCAGTGGGCGAATATTTACGTCACAATTAGTGTTTTTTCAGGGATTCTGACTGGCTATCATGGCTTCATGCTTCTGGTTACACTGCCCCCTACAGGTTTGGCATGCTCATATTAGAACTGAACCAGATGTATGTACAGGTCTGTGTCAATGTCGATTTTTTTTGAAAACGTAGAGGGGGAAATACAGTTTTTGTAAAAAACCTTGGTACGTGTAAACGTGGCCTTAGCTGAGGGACTTGCAGTATATTTTCAATACCTGGGTGTGTTGGCAAGTAAAACTTTTAATAACAATTTATTTAGCGTTTAAAAAAAATAATTACCAAAAGATCCATGACAGCCCCCAAATGGAGACACATTTTTTGGGTTGTTAATTCCTCCGAATAGATTTTTGTCGCTGCCGGCCAAGGTCAACCTATTTCTTTTTTCTGATTAAGTCAAGTTGGCCGGAGAATCATTGATGGCAGCCAATATTGTGTCGCCACTGGTCTGTAGCACAAAAACGCTGTGGGTATGTCTCGAAATCAGTCGCTCAAAAAAGGCCACTGTCAAGGTCAGTTATTCCATGTTTGGTGTCGTGCCGTCGGAGGTCACGGAGAATGATCCCATAAATCGCTTGAGTGCTTTATTGGCCGCTGTAGGACAGGAGCTCCTTCAACATCACTCACATAAACGGAGCCGCGCGAAATATTTGGAACATTTCCTCTTTTTATGAGGTGCAAGAGATGAGGTGAATGTTACCAATATTCATTATGTGCTGTGTTACTGGGTCAAACCCGGGAGTTCAAGTGGCTTCCAATCTTTTCGAAACGTGATTTATTTGAATTTTAGTCAGTTGATCATTCTCAATGAGCATGTGTAATCTTTTCTAAATCTCATTATGGTCCGAAAATCTTCAAATATGAACTCATAACAGCTGAGAAAAGATTAAAAAATATGCCCGACTAAGCCTGGAGACCGTCACTCTCAAAGGCAGTTTGAGTTGTGAGGTTTGAGAAAGCGTGTGCAATTTAGCATGAAGACAATTTCATACTTCCAGCGACATTTATCTCTGCCAGCCTGGAGAGGTTGGCTGAAAAGCCTTTTTGGCATGTTCTGTTTCTAATGTGTTCGCAGGCACAAATGGTGAGTGAGGAAAACAATCCTGGCAAAGTTCTGTGTCAGATTGTTTAGCAGCCTCCTGTTTCTTTGCCATTTTCCAATCACATCTTTGCATGTTTCTGCCTCCTTCATTCTTTTCATTGTATTGTTACTCCATCCTGCAGTCACAGAGTCATCAGGTAGACAAACACTTTTGAAATGACACAAAGTTTGCTCAAGTTTAAACCGTTTCCAGGAGCTGCTAGTGTGAAGTTCTTTTTAGGGCAACACAAGCAGATTCCATTTGAACTTTATCCCCAAAATGCAAATGTAGTCATCCTTTTTTTTATCAATAACATAGCAACACACTGGATCTTTACAACAACTATGTTTAGATATGATCGCAAATAAGATTTTATATAATAATCGTAGTAAACATCTAAGAAAGTACTTTATGGTAACTAAAGTACTTTTTTTTTTTAATTATAAGAGGCTAGTGGTTGTTTTTTATGAGGATTTTTAATGCATCCCCAATTATTCAGGCTTCTTTGAGCTTGGTATTTTTGTTTTGCGAGGAAATAGATGAGGAGTTGCAGAGCTGCTATCTCTCATCTTCCCGCTAACAAAGCCTGTTAGCATTAGCTGACATAATTGTCTAACTAAACTCCTGTTTACTGGAGAAGTAGCTCCTCCTTAGTCCTCTTTTATATCAATCTGCTGGTTGTTTCTTCGTCTCAACTGCTTTGTAGTCGCTTGTTCTACGTGTTGACCTGACTGACGTGCCCTCAATAATACAGCTACTGTTAAGACTGACCAGACGGGGATGCAACACTTCTATTTTCAAGAACTGTAATCAATTTTCCATAACTTGGAAGCTTTTGCAATTCCAACTCCAAAGGTCCGTAGAGTGTTTATTTGGTTTGTCCTGAAATGACTCAAAAGTCTGGCTAGTTTTCTAAGATAACCTTGAAAGTTAATTCCAATTTTTCAAGGTTTCCAGGTTTTTGTAAAACCTGCCGCACTCCTTTGGCAGAGCGGGGGTACCTCTGCTGCTTCTGTCTCTTTATGTAATCCCAGCCTGACTCTGTGATGATGAGATCAGGGTTCTGCCAAGGCTGTACCATCTGGTACTGGATGGCCTGTTCTATTTTATTTATTTATTGTTTTTAACGGAGCATCACTCCTTATGAGCACATTATGACTGGATGTTTGTGCTGGTTGAATTCATGCAGATTAAATTTGGCACAGATCTCTGTTATTCTGTTAGTGGATAGAATAACAGCCCAAGTGTCTTCATATTTTGCTGTATAAATTAGAAATATATCTTAAGAATCAAATTAAAATAGACCTTCAACTTCAAAATAGATCATTCTATAGGAATATTTTTTTTCCCCAGTTTTTTTTCCCAGAATACCATTTTTAATTGACAAGTGTACAAATGGTGGTAATGTGATAAACAAATCTTGTTGTATTTTGGCTTTCTATTTCCTGTCATGCTTCGATAAAGTTGTTTTTGATCCAACACTTTTGCAGGTTTTTGCTTTACATGACGAACATCCACACAATGTTTGCACGAGAAAAAATATAAATTGATTTTTTTTCTTTTATAAATTGTTGCTGCCTTTCATATCAGAAAAAACTACTACTAATAGTAATTGCATACCATTTTACAGTACCTATTAATACAATTGCTTTGTGTTGCAAATTGTTGTCTTCTCACTTGATGTAATTTATTTAAGAATAAAATAAAATATAGGCTTTATATTGAATGAAATCATGAGTGATGTGCAGAATAACGTCAATCAGGATCATCATGTTGTGTGCTATACTTCCAATCAGCCACACATTCCCACTCGGTAATTATTTGTTATATATGCTGCACAATACTCGCTTTGAAAACACGGTGCATGCTTTTTATTTGTTGAGCCCAGGGTAAAAGCCTTGTAGGGCTCACGTAGAACTCCATGCAGACCAAATAAGCTCAAAACTCTGTTTTCCCTGCAATTACCTTTTAAGAAAACAAACAAACAAAACCCTGACCTGCAGTCAAACCCACTCAGAGCAGCGTTGGGCTTTCGAGCCAAAAGCCAGAGGCCCGGGGGATGCGTGGGGACTCAATCCAAATACTGCACAAATTGCGGAAAAAAATAATTAATAGACCACATTTAGAAGTATTACAATACATGGTTCACCTGCCTCCACAATCTGCACAATTTTAAGTGTTGAATAGGACTAAATACCCTCTGTCAGCCTGAAAAAACCCCCCCACATTTTTTATGTTTAAATCAATATCAAGGATAAGAAACCTTCTCAACAGCTCAGTCATAAATATATTTCCTCTTGTGCAAATGAGCAAACCTTATGCACAGCTGGCATACCATCAGTGAGCACAGCATGAAATGTGTGTGAGGACACAACCTGTGTTGACTCGAGAAATAATCTTCCGAGTCTGTTAACTTAGTCAGAGACACTGAGCTAATTAAGTTTACGATTTGATGTAGTTTTCTTTCTGTGATCCACCCAGTCTTCGAGTACTGTATTTTCCCTCGTGTCATTTCTCCCTTTATAATTAAGCCTATTTGTATGTCTGTAAGTATGAAAGGAGAAAAATCTGTGCCAGAAGAAAAAAAAAAGTGGACATGGAATTTGATAATGTACAAAACAATTGCATATGTTTATCTATCTGTTTATCTATCTATCTATAATAAATGTATTCTATATAAAGAATGAAAAAAAATTTATTTAGTTCTGACTTCTCAAGTGTGTTTAGCTGTTTGGAGTTGGAGGTCAGAGTGAATGTCTCCGAGCGCAGTTCTGCTTATTACGTGCTCTGCCCCCCTCGACACCTCCTGCAGGGATCTTCCACTTTCAACCACAGAGCAACAATAGGTGAGGAGGTTCTTTCTGGCTGACTGATAGAACTGAATATCCCTATCTAAAATCATTTCCATGTTGCTGTCCAGGAAATTGTCAAAAAAATCTTGTCCGCTGCAGAAATAAACAATGTAACCCACACATATGGTGCTTTTCTACTTGCACCTACTTGGCTCACCTCACCTCGCATTTTTTAGGCTATGTCAGTCTGTGTTAAAACCGGACACCAAGTACATTTCAAGTACCTGTTCGACCGCGGTCCCAAGCAAACCGAACCGTGCAGAAAATATGACATCGGCACACAGCAGGCCACTGGTTGGCCAGGGCACAGCCTTCTCTGGCTCGTTTTTTTTTTTTTTTTTTTTTTTTGCCTTGCGTCTAAGCTGCAGACTGAAAAGTGGCTGTATTATTGTTTCAATGTCTTCCATATTCGTTTTTCTGTTTGTGTTACTTAACAAATGAGCTGAGCAGTGCTAGAACTGTGTCAAGGAAAAGCACCTTTAGGATTTGAGGTAATCTCGGCTTGGGGTGCAGCTGATTCTCTGCTAAATGTTGGGTGTTTCCTCATCAGTGGTTCAACGCAGGGCTACTAACGGGACAGTTCTAATCACCAAATAATCTAATCTAAGAACATTGCTTGTGACTGCTGACAGAAGTCATAGTATGAGAAAACCACTCCCATGCACACGAAGAACATGCAAACTCTGCATAGAAAGTTCAGGAATTAGCCTGGTTCTCTTTTATTTGGTTTGGGAGAACTTTTCACTTTGTGTCTTTTCACAAAAAAATCAAAATACAATGGGTTTAATTCCTCGCACTGTGGCACATTATTGTTTAGTAAAAAAAAAATCACCATAGTTGACCCCAAATTACTTTTGGTCGAGAAGATGATGTTCAACAGCAACTTCAACTCATGTCAGCTCTGCTTGTGTTTGTCTTGTCCTCAGCTTATTGTACAACGAAAGTAATAAATTGTTCATCTGATTCTGCGAATGCTGCCGTATCTGTAGCCGCCCCAGCGGAGGCACAAGAAGACATGATTTGAGGATCTGAAATGAAGCCTGACAAGCAGTCAGAGTGCTGGGCCGTCTGGCCAGAGGGCCCTCACACCCTACTGAGCTCAGTGAACGGACAATTGAACATAGCGCTCGCTTGTCCTCACACATTCATTTTGCTCGCGCAGGAAACACACAGGGCAAGCATAGCAGAGAACAGTCACAGACCAGGCGGGGAAACAAAAGATCACTGCTCAAACCCACAGGCAAGGGTGTAGGCGACAGTAATGTTTATGTTTTTCCATCCTAAAGTGCTTGATTTCTTTTGGGGATGCCTGTATTCCAATGTCCTTAAAAAAAAAAAACCCAACAGATTTGCTTTTATTGCCTTCATAATTTTGCTCATCTCACACGAGCAGTATACACACACAAACACACCGAACTGGTTGGGGAAGCAGCTATTGCAGCTCATCTCCCCTCCTACTCAAAGTGATGAGTCAACCTTAGATTTCTGTCATTGTTAGGAGTCTTGAAATGCCTCAATGCTGATGGGATTTGTGTCTTTTTTTTTTTTATTGGATATTTATGCAAATAGAATGTGTACTAAAACAGGAATTTGTATTTATTATTATTATTATTTTATTTTTTTGTCGATTTTATGATGAGCACAAAAAGAACTTTATAATAAACAGATTTTGCCGAACAAAGTTTGACTTGACGCAACTTGACAAGTGTATCTACTGCATGAGGAGTTGGGCACTGTCCTGTCTTCATCCCACGGTTGCCCACCAGCGGAATTTCCGAGCTGTCAGAAGGATAATAACGCAAGGAAGGTCACGCTTTATAATGTTACCTGTCAGCCAGCCAATACAGCGTCGCCCCGGAAGAAATTTAATTAGCTTGAAACGGCAGCGGGGAGCGAGGCGACATTAAAGGAATTGAACGATAACCAGCTTTTAATCCCGTCCTGGCGAGAGAATAGAAGAAAAGAGGAAAAAAATCGTTTTCTATCGAGCAGTTGTGACTTTGATGGAGGTGGAATTCTTTTAAGGTGATATGCAGTGTAATTAGTAATGCGCATGTGTTTACAAGATAAATAAACTACCCTCTCTCGCTTTGATGTGTAAAGGAATCGTGCTTAGAAGTCCCAGCCTGGTAAAGGGGAGGCCCGCTGAGGGAGCTGTTTACATCACGTTTTATAGAGGCTGAGCAGGAAATACATTTAAGGTTCCCTTCCTATAAAGAACCGACTGATTGAGCCATATTTTTTGATTCTTATCACATCGTTCTGAGATGACCAAACAAGTCTTGAAGATGTTTTTGAGGAGAAACTTTACAATTTATTTTCTATCTGCCTGGTGTTTCATTGGAATGTTCTATTGTAAATACAGACGCATTGTTGAAGCACTTTGCTTAAGACGTTGCTTGTGGTGTTCACCAGGGTTCAGTACTGGGTCCCAAACACTTCACCCTTTGCATCTATTAAGCTTCTATCATTTTACAATTGGTGCCATTTGCAGATGATGTGTAATGTGTAAATTCAAGAAATGCATTGACAGGAATAAATTATGTAAACAAAGCTAAGAATGTGCCATTTGGGAATCGTCAAAGAAATAGTAATGCATTAATACAGATAGATTGGATTGACATGGGATAGGATTTAATAAGCTTATGCTTCTTTCTACTGCTTGTCAGCATGTTATGGTTAAATTTTCATTGTATTCATTGTTTTGTTTTTATTCATGCTGTTCGACGTAAAATACAAACAAACAAACCTGCTTGTTAGGTGGATTGTTTGGTTAATTGTGTTTTGATCATTTCCTGTCCACATGTCCTCCTATAGAGTCAACTTCAATAGGCTCTTTCTTGGATAAAATGGGTATTATATAGAAAATAGATTGATTGCTGGATAGAGGTCAGAACTGCATACATTTATTTGTATTGCAATACTACAGTATCTGCTTATATCATTTTTTCCGCTGTTTCTTTTCCAACGTGTCCTTTTTCAGTAGTTGTCCTTGGGAGATGCCGCGTTTGCAGTGTTTTGTAAGTCACTCAGCTCTTTAACAGCTGAATTACTATTCAGAATGTAGGCAGCATGAGAACTTTGCAACAATATGGCCTAGCTAATGTACAAAAGAAAAGAAACCTTCTAAAGCTGAATAGCATGAACACTAAAAAGAGGCGTTCTCCATCTCTGCTGTCAACGGTTGTGCGAGTGTGAAATATTTGTGTAATTTTGACATTTTGCTTTCACACTACTATTGGATAAAACTGGTGCCGACGAGCTGCGGCTGATGAAATACTTGCATTAGAAACTCTCTTTGAGCTGTTGTGCACGACCCAACTGTGAAGTCTTTCAGATAAGTCATGACAAAGGCAAGTTTTGGGAAGATTGTGCGTACTAACTGGATTAAAAGTGACTCTGTAATGGTCAAGACCTTTCTTGTCTTCCAAGTTATAAATGATGAGAGAGTTCTACAAGTTTATCTTCTATAGCGGCAAAAGTGAAATGTGGTTGCCTCGAAAATGTAATCAAGCAGAGTACATTTGAGGAATACATAACAGTTACCTCCTTTTTAATGTGCATATGCTATTAAAGTGTTTTTCTTAAGGATATAATCTGGTGAGACTTTCCAAACTTGCCAACTCCCCAGGTTGACGAAACCATAATCAAACACACAAACAACAAAACACTGGCTGAACTTTTTACGTGCAAAATTTTGTAAGTAATAAACACTTTTACAGCAGACTGTTAAAGTTGTCAGAGCGGCACAGGTGTGAGTGATAACACCAGAAATCAATAATATGACTAATCCTGGTGTATCAAAGATACAACAGTAGTATAAATAAAAAAAATGGAAAATTTGAAATATTGGCAAACATATTTGTAATTCTGCAATTTGTATAGACAGTAATGATATTAATATTTCTTTTCAGCTGTAATATGTTGGAATCTCTGCAGTGGTAATGGCAGCCTGGGAGGCACGTTAATGTTGTTCGTGTAACACGACAGTTATCTGATGTTAGCTTGTAAAATATTGATTCATCAACACATCAAATACTAATCTGTCCAGATGTTTTGTTTTTATGACAAACCCACCGAGGCCTGGGGCAAAGGTTTTGTTTCCTTTGCAGTGCAATCTTCTGTTCCTCTTTCATTTGAACTGAATGCTATTTCCCGTCTGCATTTCACCACATTGTGATGCATTTCATTGGGTTTCAAGATATATGTTAACATGGTGCCCATTTAAAACCAATGCATGCGAAAGCAGGCCAAAACTGTATATAAACACAAAACATGCTGATTCTCTGCTTGTATTTGTCATCAGTGTTTTCACTATCTTCCAACACACTATCGGGAAAAAAAACAATACATCAGTTCCAGTGTGCTTAGGGGAATTCCTCTTATTCTCTCACACAATTGGAATATATCAAATATGTTAAAACACTCATTTCATATTATTCGCATGCTTTGATTTCTTGGTTTATGTTAGAGAGAATGGTCTCTGATGTGTCTTATAAATGAGTGCTTTGTCTCCCGGGTGTGATGGTATTTGTTATTCATGCTTTCTGTGCATGTTGGCTGTATTTATCATGAGGTGAGAAAACGCAACTTTTTGATATTTTCCCACTTTCTGATTCTAGACTTTGACGTTTTATATATAACAGTTTGCTGTTGATTAATTAAACTACAAGAGGAAGCAATAGTGCTGCTGTTTGTACTTCACAAAGCAGCCGCTCTCCGTATTCCTCCGTCTCTTTGCCTTCGCTATCGGAAGAAGCAGAGCGTACTTCCATGTTTGAGCTCTTGTTATTATGCGTAACCATTCAGGGCTCTTCCTCTTCTAAAACTACTCCCTCTGAAGCACTTAGCCTAATTAGAGATCATTTATTCCCAGAACTAATCAGTCCAAGTGTTTTTGTGTCTTCTAAAATAATAATACGAGAGAGGGCTGCGCAATAAGTGAGAGTTCAACGACCCAGGCTCCTTTA
>OMNM01035191.1:0-12043 GCA_900302745.1 Parablennius parvicornis | reverse complement strand
GTTTTGATGGTCCCTGCAAGACGATTTCCACTGTATCAGCTCAGTTTTTTGCGTTTGCTGATATTTGCTGCATATGAATATATATTTCTTCAGATCGATATACATATCAAGAAAAGCTGGCAAATTAAACTCATAGGGCCTAAACTAAAAAAACATCTTGTAAATTGCATGCTCACACTAAAATATTAAGCATGCAGTTTGTGGTTTTGTGGGTGATCAGCGAAGTATGACATGTGAGCTGATATTGTGTGAAGACAGGATTTTTCAAATGATTCAAATGAGGGTTTGGCAATAACAGGGGAGAGGAAGACATTTTAGTGCAGAAGCCACATACAGCCCAACTTCATCTTGAGTAGGTTAGATTGGTAAAAGATTTTCTTTGCGGTGGCACAGATTATATATTTTAAAAATATTGATATTTTCACAAATCAAAAAAATTACAACCAAAAATAACTACAATCCCAACATAAAGCCAATTTTAATAAAATATTGTGGTTAAAATACATTGAAATATAAAAAAAAAATGTTTTCTGGATCTTTGGACCACCAGAATTAGTCATACATAATCTGTTAGTGGAACACACACCATCCTTAAAAAAAAAAGATGTCTCTTCCTCAGGTGTTTAAATGATGATGAGCTTGAAGGTTTTCATATTTAAAAGTGAGTATTTGAGCAAATTATTATTACATCACGCTTCTCTGAGTGGCAATTTTAAACACGGTTCCTTCATTAGTTGCAGGTGGTGTTTAGTAATCATGCAAAATTTCCTCTGAAGGTTAGAAGTTTTTATTTATTTTTTGCGATTTAGTGCTTTTGTGGAACACAAAAACACGGTGACTTAAGGCAGACCAGACAAACTTTCTCTAAGCTGCCTGGAGAAGCTTCGCCCAGTTGAATCACTGACAGGTGAACTGTGACTGATTCAAATCTCAAGGCCGGTGTAGACCTATAGCTCCTGGTAATCCATTAAGACTTGAACATATATTCTGTAAGTGTGCTCTCCTCTGTAGAGCTTGATCAACCATCAACTGGTCAAAAACCTGCTGAGGGATAAAAATGCAATGTGACTTTTTTTTTATTAACGAATCATATCACATCTGGCTGTATAGCTTTAGAAGCTGTCGGGGTGGCTGAGGCTCGGTTGGGATACTGGTAGTCTCTCAATCAGAATATTGCATGTTTGATTTCCCATTTCCCTGTGTCCAATTGTCCTTGTGCAAGAGACTGAACTCCATACTCCAAACCTCTTCCAAGGCAGTCGGTTTAAATAATTCCTCTGTGGGATTATTAAAGTATTTCTATATCTTTAATAAACATGTCTGTAATTCTTTGGTTTCTGGTGACATCAAGTATTGAAAATACTTTTTAGTTGTATTCAAGTTCATTATCTATAATGTTGGAAATACTTCAGGCTGTAGGCACAATAAGAAGATTTCAAAAGATTTCATCATTTGTGAAGACAAAAGGTCACTTCATCAAAAGATACTTATACTGTGCATGGCACTTGTCGTCTTTCGCTATTAATTCTTTTCTACAGGCTTGATTCCTTTATTGTTATATATAGTTGTTTATTGTTCAGCTATTCATTTATTGTTTTGTTAATGTTCTGCATGAATTTTTTTTTTAATATTAAAAAAAGAAGAAACCTCTAAAATCAGGTCAAACAGCTGAAGATGTAATGGAATGTTTACCATTTTATATTGTAATTGAAACTTTATAAAAACAACACAAGACATTGTGTTTATATATTAAAAGAGACAGTTAACTTGTTGAACCCAAAACAAGATGGTGCTGCCATAAATGCTCTCTTCTGGAAAAAAAACAGTTTGTTTGTTGGGAGTTGGCACTGAAAGCTAAAATAAGATGTTTTATTTTCTGCTTTTTCAGGATATGGTCAAGCAAGCATGTCTGCCCTTGAAAGTAGGCATTTAAAAAATATTGAAAACATTTGTGTCAGAGTTTAATTGATATAAATTGAGGCTCTTAACAGATTTTCAAAGCACCGTTGACAGAAGCCAAAGTGATTATAGCCCAACTGGGATATTGGTCATCAGAGGGGAAACGATCAGTTAACATCCACATCATTAATAAGACTGCACTCCAAACCCAATGCATTCTGCATTTCTTTAAACTTTATGATCAACTGGTTTATTTGTCTGGAGTAGGTATCGTCATGCAAACTGCCTCCAGATGCTTAGTTTGACTTGAATCACAGTTAAAGTTAACTACAGCGTCCATAGATATCATGAATGTAGTCTTAGGATGCTTCAGTCTGTCATGAGGGATTGTGTTTTTCTGGGTGGTTTTGCTTTCAGCTGGTGTGTCTGAGTGTCTCCGGGGTCTTATTTCGTGGGTGCGTTGGTCAGACATTAGGAGGCCGACCTCTGGAGGCTGCACAGTTGTTCCAGCAAACGCTCCCATGACCTTGTTTGTTTGTGAGCTATTTTCCTCCCCTTTCATTCCCTCACACAGATGACTGTTTGGCAGCACTCCACTCGGCTCCTCTCTTCTCCGAGCACAACTTCAACTATTCATAGAAATGCAAGAGACTGCGGGCCAAACGCAGAGAGCGAAGAAGAAAAGTGACTGGACGCGGTGACGTGGCTGTTCGGCAGCTGGACAGAATGCAGATCTTCCCAAAAAAAAAAAAAAAAAAAAAAAAAATCAATGATCCCATGGTTTCCGCAATTCCTCACTAGTATGTGACCGCAATCGATTGCACAAACGCTTGTTTAACCTTGGCGGGGGATTCAGAGTGTCCTGTGGTGGGCTGTGGTCCGTGTGCCTTCTCTTAACTCCCCCAGCGTGCTTCACGTAGATGCGACGCTTTGGAAGTGCGATGTGAAACAAAATGCCACGCCAAATGTCAGCTTACTGAGTCACTTGTGCAAAGCCATCTGGACACTATTATGCAAACTCGCCAAGGAGGTATTCTCCGGAGATCGCTTACAGTATGAGTGAAAAAAAAAGGGAAATTTAATGTGCGTAATCTTCTCGAACGGCGACTGTATCCAGGCTCGGGTCTCTGCAGCCCACTTTGTCGCATATATCTGTAAGTGGTTGATTCAGCCATTAAATCCGACTGACACCATCTGACAAACACACAGCTGCGTCATCAACATACTGACAGCAAAACAGCCATTTAGCAATTTAAATTGGGACCCTTTTTAACCCAACAAACCAGAGAGCACGTCAATCACAAATAATCAACCCACTGCATGATTAGACAGCAGTTGTGCCTTTGGATCTGTTTTAATATGCTGGTTTGAAGAGATGCGGCGACTAATGGACAGCGGTGGATCCAGGAGGTCCTGCCCTCCACTTTAAACCCGCTTAATCGTTGACAAAAAGGTTCTTCGGGTTGTTTCATGGTAACAACCGATCGTGGAGGTGGTTCTGCGACATCAGCGCAAAAAGCCCTGAAGGGAGAGGGCGAGGCGGGGTGTTCCAGGCTGATAAGCAGCCTTCAGGTCCTGAGAGTTTTTCGGGGGTGGGTGGGTGCTAAGTGCGCCGGGATTTTCCTTTGAATGCAGTTAATTGGTCCCCAGACGAAGGAGAGATCACTGAACATGGCTGTCCGGGCGGCTCTTAATGAGCTCCAGTCCTCTGCTTCTTCTCAGAGGGTCGTTGGGTTCGGCTGGTCTCCACGGACCCCTCACGCCGGGTTTTGAGTGAAAATCACCAGATTGAGACAGAACTTTGAAGAAAATTGCAGGGTATTGATCCAGGTCTAAGGTTCTCTAACTATACTTTGAAGTGAAAGACAAAAAAAAAAAACATAATAGCTGTTATGGGTTAACGTGTCAGTATGTCCCGTTTTATTGCGGCACTTTTCTTTTGATGAAGTTGTCTGCAGTGGAAGAGAAGTCGATCATTTCTGGATTGGCGACCTATCTAGTGGCAGAATGCACTGAAGCTACAAAAACTGTTTATTTTTACTATCTATATGCTGATGAGGACATCTGCAGTCATCTGTGGGTAAATATACCACTTGGTAATAGCTATAGAACAATTAAACTCTTGTATCTAAGTTACCAAAGTGAATTAAAGCTTGGAGTATATTATCATAGGAAATGACCTATTATACTTTTATTTTCATTTTGTGAAATTCTAGAACAGTAAGCGTTCATGAATCGCTCTCTTCACACAGTCTGTTAGTCCTCTATGTGAAACTTGCCTGAGGCTCCCATCTTTCCTCCGATTGTCCGGCCTCCAGAAAGCCTTCCGTCCAGCATTGCCGGGATTTAACACTTGCTTCTTCATCGAGCTGGCTGCATAGCGGTAAAGCAACGGCACTGTACTGATGGAATTTGTGGCCTTTCTGTGTGGAGTTTGCATGTTTTCTCTGTGTGTGTCCGGGTTTTTTTCCAGTTACTCCAGTTAGTATGTGAGTCACCCAATCCTACAATAAATAAGGTTTATGGACAGGCCCAGATAGACGCAGGAAGGTTTAATTTTTTTCATTTTCATTTAGTTTAATTCAAGTTAATTTATGCCAGTCTGATAGAATCGGTGATAGTACCGACTCTATTAAAGATTTTCTAGAAAAAGCAGCTAAGGTGCGGTTATGCAGAGGAGATGCACGTTAGTAGCGTTAAACAGCCTGATTACACTTTTATCACCTCTGAGGGATTTGCCATACCCTGGACACTCTGTTTTACTATTCTCCATTAATTACCTTTACATTATCACAGCAACATTAAAACAAAGACAGGGTGAGATAGTCTAATGGTGAGTAACAAAGAAATATCCCCCACAGAAGTAACAAGATCACCTGCAGTACTGAAGTTTCAAAGCATCAATATACACTTAAAAACCTTTGTATCAATTATATCAAATTGCAGGTTTAGAAAATCACATTTTCTATAACTAATCCTTTACAGCAAATGGCATAATTTATTTACAAGAGTTTAAAAGTGTATTAATCTTTCTGGATTCATTAAATTTTTTGGAAATTTCTTCTTTTATCCGCCATTTATTGGCTGGCAATGTGCCTGGACGAGGGCGGGACCAATGAGTACTAACCTTTAGCTATTTGCCGATACTGAGTACCAATATGAGTATTAATAAATGCCATTAAGTCTAATTTATATTCCATATACAAACAATATGCAAAGGCTTACTGTGAACCAGTCGTTTCCGTGGAAATGGACATCGTTCTCAAAGCATCGTTGTGTAAATGCTAAATATTTTTGAAACGAAAATGCAAAAACGACCAATTGACATCAACACCCACTTTGTTGTCTTTTTAAGGCTGCTAATATACATAAATATACCAGATTGAAGCCTGAATATTGTTCTTAAATGTTGTTTTTCATCTCTGAGAATATAAAAAAACACTTAATAAATCTCTTTCATATTGATGTATTGTTTTAATACCTTCTTCTACTTGTGGTTGTTAAAGAAATCAACACGCTCATTTCAAAAGTTCTGCTTCAGCTCAGTATTGTGCATATAGAATGTCATTTAGTGCATCCAACTTGATAAAACAGCCATATTGTTGTCAGAATCTGGCCCTTATAGACTCTCAAATGAGACTTGGATGGATCAGACATGCTCAGTTTAGCATCAAGTTGACATCCAGTGTTTATTTGTTTTTGTCTGTGTTGCCTGTGCACCCTACCTGGCGAGATAAAGATGTCCATGATAAGCTGATTCACGTAGTGACGTTCAACAGTTGGGTAATTTAACAAATGATTGATTATTAGCAAAGACGAATAAGTAACGACCTTCAAAATCATGAGTCGTGTGCAGTTTGTGCTTTGGGAGTAAATGACTATCGTTGCACTGCGGATGGAAAGTAAACTGACGTGAATCTACATCACAGCGCCGTTCATTTAATATATTCGCTGAAACAGTCGGGCGTATTTGAATTCACCCCTCTGAATAATCGTTTTTGCTGTGAGAGTCACAGTTGAAAAAAAAGAAAAGAAAAGAAGGAAAGACAGAGCCAGTGGAGGAGCTCACAGGCGACACGTCCCATCTATCTCCATAGCTCGAGCAAATATTGAAACCCATGATGTGAGAGCGCCGGGCCTCGCGCTCCTCCTTCACTTCTGTGACAGATGTAAATGGATGTTTCAGCAGTTGGCTCTAATGCATTTTTAAACAGGCACAGCAGCAGACAGCAAATGAACGTGTCGCGACGGCAACACTCTACGACGGGGTCGCCATCTACACCCCCCCCCTCCCCCCTACAAACAGAGGAGTGCGCGCTCCCGCACACTGCTGAGAATAGCTGTCATTCATCAACTTTCTCAACACAATGGGCTCAGTAAAGGTCCCATCTTTCAAGCGAAGCACCTCTGTGGCGCCACATCACGTTCCCTGTCATCCGCTCAACGGCTCCGGCGCAGCAGGACAGATAGACGGCCGGGTGAAGCTTGTTCACTCTCCGGGCTGGAAATTAAAATGACTTTGCTCTCTCCGATGACAACAGGGACGGCTGTTAGCGCAGATTAAACCCTCTTCGTGCATACAGAGAGAAACGGAGCTGTGACCAGAATGGAGGAACTCTTCTCAACCAGATCTCTCATTTACCCCAAATACAGACTTCACATGTTCTTTTTGTGCTGGGATTGTATTTTTTGCTCACTCTCACAATCCAAAGAGATCAAAATTAGGTTTATTTGAAGTTGTGATCAATGTGTGTTCATGTGAACTGGCAAAAAATTGGAAAATTGAGAGTCTTCCATTTTTTTTTCTATATTCCAGCATTTTCAGTATCAATCTTTGTGCCTACAAGCCAAACATATGCTTATTCCTCATTTCAGCCATTCTTAACCTGAATCAGAATCTTGACCCAGACCAGTTATGGCCATGTCGCATGAATCACATCACGCTCCATCTTTCTCATAGTGCCATGGTGGTCTATCTGAGTGTTGTTTGTATGTTTTTCGTACATGAATAAGTTTACTTCGGTTACTCGACATCCTTCAACAATCCAAAGATAAAACGATGTGTGTCTCACCGTGTTAGCCCTGTGATGGACTGACAAGCTGTTTGGGGGTTTACCCTGCCCTTCACCAAATATCATCTGGAACAGGGACCAGATCCCAACACCCGAGTCTGAATAACAGACATTATTCAACAGTTTCTGTGTAAAGGTCATATGGAAACCAATAACAACGCAAATTTCAGACGTGTTCGAATAACTATTGAAAGATTGTCTTCTGCTCATCTTTTCAAACCATGATTGCCACGGCCAATAAACACTATTCACTTGTATAGTTAAAAACGTAGTCGTCAACATTTGAGTGTTTCCACTCTGCTGCTATCCACCAGGGAGCATCTTTACTTGTTTTCTTCTCCTATGACTAAGATGATCTTAGCATTTGTTGTCTGACATTTCTGTGGCATGAAATTTGTACTTAAGCTGTATTCGTGAGTTTGCCGAAGAGAGTCTGACTCATTTTCCTGGGCTTGATACCTACACTGTAATTTGCACATGTGCACAGTGACGAAGACACAGAGATTTATTACACTCCAGCTGTCTCTTGTGTGTCAATTTTTCAGTCTTTTCCGGATGTCTTCTCGTGTGGGAATACAGAAAAATAAGTTGAAAAAGTGCAGCTTGAATGTAAAATTGAGGGTGGCTGGTAGGTGTCATTGCTATCATGCAGCCTCAGAAACTTTCAGACTGCGCAACACGTTATTACGAGATTCGTTCTGTTTGATGGCTCCAGTGAGATCTTCTGTCTCGATCATTGTCAGGCTGCGTGGTGTCAGTGTGACGTGTGACAACTTGTGAGCTTGGTGAATCCTAATGTAAGTAGTCACATATGTGAAAAATTTATCAGCTCCCCTGAGATGCCCTATAGTCTGGTATACCTGCAGTTTTGATTGGTTGGTTTGAAGATGTTGTGAAGGTCTGAAAATTGCCTTTGATCATCAGGGTTGTAAAAGTCTTAAAAGTGCATCTGAAGCAATTACATTTTTTTTTTTCTCCTAGCGCAGTCTGTCTGGTGCGTCATGGAAAAAGCTATTCTCCGACAACAAGGGAAGGTCTGGAATCAAAGAAAGAGTCTCTCTTTCAGTCTCTGTCCATCAATCTTGAGCTTTCCAATCAATACAAGACAAGCAGAAATGCATACGTCTTTGAGAGTGGAAGCAGAGTTCCTATCGCTTTGCTATGTAGCTCTGTAGCTAACCCCCATCCCAACAATGAATCTCGGTGAGACGAGATGCGCTGAGCTCAAGACCGCAGATTGTTCTAAAAGCCGATACACACTACAATTTTCAGAAAATTCTAACCGTCAGATATTTCGAGAGATCGTGACTGCTGCTGCAATCCACATCAACCAACTAACCCAAGGAACTGCAGGATGAACTGACGGATCAGCGCAACATTGGTACTAAAAGACTAAAAATGCTTTGTAGCTTTGCGACTACAAAGCACGAACATTCAAAATGTATGCAACGGGTGGTTTCCTAGGACTCCTCTGGCTTCTAGAAAGTGCCTTACTAAAGGTTTCTTTGACATGATCAAATTGCAGTTAAACCTCTGAGTTCAATGTTAGAAAACCAGCAAATTCAACCAGATAATCCTCAATATTAATTTTCCTATTTTTATTGATCAACATTTGAAATGGCAGTTTGAGCTGATCTGAAGCCGCTGGTATCCAAGCAAGTTGGCCATCGAACATTCAATTGATGCAAATGCCTATTTTGCCTGATAATCACGAGTTAAATGAATGCTATCAAAACATTAATTTGAGAAACTGATTGTAGATGGTGGAACTACATGCATCACAGGCTTTTCAAATATTGTTAGTCATCGTCTGCAAAAATGTGGAGCTTTTGAAGAACCTTCTGCATCGTACTTACTGTGCTGTGTGTGTGTGTGCGTGTGTGTGTACTCTTGTTCCTTTTCATCTGCCGCTTGCTGGCCACTCCACATTTGATCCTTCTTTCGTAACGACGAATGCACGGATTCATGCAGTCTCTGTGTCTTTACTCTTAAATAATACAATTTCCAAAGAATAAGAGTGCTTTCGTGTTCCAGGCCATGATGTGATGAATAATACATGCCGGCCCTGTTTCAGAAACTCTTTCTCTTCTCTAAATGTTTCTACTGTAGCTTCTGACTTTCCTGGATTCTCTTTGATGTAAACATGTTTTCTGGGGTAATGCTGAGGTCACAGCGGGCTTCACTCGGCGCTCACTCATCTCTCATCTGTCTTTATGTTTATTTCTCTAATTTGAAGAAATTAAAGGGATATTTCACCCGCCAAGTAGGTTTCCCTGGAGCCAAATGTTGGCGGTGGGGTGCTTAGACTTGTTTACACGATTAAGCTCACACCCGCAAAGCATGAATCTGGACTTTGCGAGTTTGACCACAAAGTGCGACCAAAAGACATTTCCACTCATTGTCGTGAGTTATCTCTTTAATTGTCGCCGTCGTTTGCCAGGAGTGTGTATTTGAGCTTAAACTGAGCACTCGTTTTGGAGACTGAACGAATCTTTCATTGCTTTTTGTCATTGCAGGTACCCATCAGCACAACTATAACCATGTGGCTCTAGGTAGCCCTACACGCACACCTAAGAATGGTAAGAGAAAAGTAGCCCAAGAAAGGAACACTTGAGTATTTTCAGTTTGTGTCAGGTTTAATCCAGACCTGAATGGTCTAAATGTGATGTTTGACGTAGGCATGGAAAAGCTTCTCAACTCATTCAATCAGCTCTAGCACCAATTCGTTCGGCCATTGAAGAAAAAAAGGGATTAACCAATAGTTTCTTTGAGTGACATTTTATAAGTTTTTACTTTTATGTAAAGAGAAAAAAAATTGGTTTAGGACCTCCTTATTGCTTTGTGGAGTTTGATTATAGCGAGCATGCGCCAAACCAAAGTATCAAAACCTAACACCTTAGTCCGGCACCCCTCTGACAAATTATTTATCATCCACATTGTGGAAGCTGTTTGTTCGCACTAGTTCTTGTGTATGGAGTGGAGACTGGCCCGGGGTCGCAGACTGGCAGATGTGTGAGAAGTTGCATAAGGACACGAGGTGGAGAGAGAGAGAGAGAGAGGAAAGACAGCTGAGATAAAAGGAAAGAAAAGGAGGCCACGAGCTTGAATATTCACTGCCGTCTGTGCTTAGCAAATCACTCTGATCCAGTCATCGAATTTCTGTTTGCTTCAAATACAAATACTGTAAATAAGTGACACTTCAGGGTGCTTCGCTCAAATTCTGCAACCGGAATGGTTCCGTCTCCGGACTTAATTGACAGAGTAGTCTAAACACGCACACACACAGATAAGCAAACCACATCCTGGAAGCGAATGCCTTGGGGTTCTGAAAAAACAAAACAAAACCCACAAACATGAAAAATCCATTTCGCTAACACATCTAACACATTCACTGTGATCACAAGCTGTCTCAAAACCTTTAAAATTCACCCTGCAATGTATTTTCGAGATAAAACTTGTCCCCGAGACAAACCCTCAGCTGCTTTCCAGTGGCCAAAGAACAACCAGGACTCAGCTCCATATCACAGGCAGAAAATGCTTAATTGTACGTCGTATGTCGAACACATCCAGATGTAGAGGCTTTAATCATTTGAGTCATTTTTGCAGGAGGTTGTGTTTTCTTGTGGTTGCCGCGCTGAATGTGGAGGCTTGTATGTGTGTGTGTGTGTGTGCCGTAGCTTCTGTTTCTCTCATCACCGACATGCTTCTGAAATCTTTTTTTATTTTTTTCCCCCCACTTGGGTTTGGGTAGCTCACCGATCATTGAGACGCGGTAAGTCAAACATATGCGCACTTAGTTTAGTGTGAGCACTCATTCATTTGCATTCCAACACACATCTGTGTGCACACACACACACACACCACAACATGTGTCGTCCTTCCTTTCCTCTTTAAGCCTGTGTATCTTCAGACCTGATTGAAGTAGCCTCCTAACAAAGTGGGATTCATAAATTTCGCTTGGTCTGGCAGCATGTGTTACTGACAATGTGTATGACACATTTTATGTTGAGAACTCTTCTCTTTTTGTCAATAAATCCAACAATAAAACCAGATTCAAACTGGATACAGACTACTTGTCATCTCTTATCATCAGGCTTGTTGGTAGACTACATATAGAGGCACAGAATGAATCAAGCTCACAGTTCAGATTTCCCAACATGAAAAACTAAATGCCCATTGATAATTGTTGAATTAAGGCACAAATCCACAGGTTTTCATTGAAGTCTTAAAAATATATGCTATACTTTTCACTCAGACTAGAGTGAACACACTAATGAACATTTGTCTATTAATAACAATGTTCCACCAATCAATCTGGCCAATTAAGAAGTATACTGGATGAAACTGTCTGAAATACACAAAAATACTGACACTTGTCCCACATAAACAGAACAACTTAGTTGGCATATGTTAGCTACGACTAAAAAAGTTGTAACACCACCTATTTTTAAACTTATACACATAAGTAGTAGTAGGAAGTACGACCAGATTCACTCACAAGACACTTCAGTGAAAAGTTGGGAGCAGGGTAGCAAAGTGGTTCATTGCCAGATGTTTCAGCTACATCTTTATTAATTGGAACTATTTCCAGCTGGTTTTGAGCAGTTTTATTTGGATTTGTTGACTTTAAGCGATAATTGCAATATGACAAAATGTCTACGAAATATCCATTTCTGTGTCTATTTGAGCCCGGTCTCTGTTGCTGACTGTCCGTCATTAGGAAGAAAGGAAATGTGTTTGAGATAGCTGACAGCATGCCACATTGTGAGTTGACAATCCTCCCCCACTCCCCCACCCCCTCGATGTAGTGTGGCGTACTTACAAATTCGTCCCCATGCTTCAAACCCCATTCACTACAGCACAGAGGACCCCTGACCTCGTCGCCACTCTCCGTTCCTTCTCCATATCTCCCTCTCTCCAGCTTCCATTTTTTTCTTCCTGATCGTATTACAGACACTCCCCCTTCTCTTTTAGGCTGTGCTATCTCCATCTCTTCTCCTCTGCTCGTTCCTTCTTTCCATCCTGCAGCAGCAACTAAAACCCTATTTTTATCTGTCCGTCGAAGGCTGGTC
>OMNM01035190.1:0-10631 GCA_900302745.1 Parablennius parvicornis | reverse complement strand
TTTTTATTTTAATTTCATTATGATTAACTGGATAACGTCACGTCATTAAATAGTAAGAACTTTAGCTCATCTTTTCAAAGCTTTTTTCAGCTGCCATGAAACACATGAATTGAACTGATCTATCCATTCTGATGGTGAAGACTAGTGGATACAATGATTCGATATAACAAATGTAATGAGAAAAAAAAAAGAATTCATCCACATTTCCAACCCCTCCCTTGCAGGTGTATTCAAATGGACACATCTGCAATCAGAAAAACATTACACACCCTAATTCACCTTGCCCTTGACTTCTATTGCCCCGAGTCAGGCTTGTCACTTCCTCATTAGTGCTCAGTAAGAGCTGCACGAGTTCTTTCAGCAGCAGCAGCAGTAACAGCAGCAGAAGCACCAGCTGGAGGGCGATAAAAGAAGCTGACATTATATCTGTGTAAGAGTGTGGTCGTCCTGTCTATTGCTGAAATGTTGCTGCACATCTCCTGCTCTAATTAACCTATAAGGGAGCAACGAGAAAGCTTCTAAAGATCACTATATTGCTGCTAAGATTCAAGACCGATTTCAATAATTTTACGTATTTCACTTTGATTTGAAACAGACTAGTTTTGTTTCTAGTTAATATCATTGGACAAACTTATTTGCTGTCCTGTCTCTTAAAAATGATCTTTTGATACGAATTTTGTTTGGTCAAATACATTTTAAAGCTTCCTGTGTTTATCCTAAAGTAACTTCTAATTTACAGTCGTGCATGGTACAATAACATTGTCAAACTCAGATACTTCACGTTTCATTTCTGAAGACCGTCTTGGGCTGGATGGTGTTAAAATGTTAGCATTCCACCTAAAGTGAAAACATCATCAGTTCAGTTCTGGACTTAGAGGCCTTTCGTGTGGAGTTTGCAAGGCCTTTGTGTGTGTGGACTTTCTCTGGCTACTCTGGTTTCCTGTCATGGTCTAAAAACCTGCGTTTGAAGTTGATTGCTCGTAGGTAGGAATGTGAGTGAGTATTTGTCTCTCTGTGTTTTCCCGGTGAACATGGTGGAACCGGCCTTTTGCTCAATGTGGATCAAATCCAGCCCCTCCCTCGGCTGAAAGAGACGGTCTCAGAGACGGATGGATGATCTCCTCTGACCTTTAAAGCCTGAACTCAGCTCTACAGTGGATCTACAAGGTTTTCAATAGCATTAGACATTTATAACTAGATGCAAAACCACAAACAGAAATATGTAATCATTAAAAATCGGCCTAATCTAGATTGTTTAGTTACATTTGATCCAGAGTCATATGGTGATAGACAAAAACAATTAATCTAAAGCACTAGAAACGGACGTAAATGTTAATGCTTGCGTCTTCTCCCTTTATATACATTTTTTTTTAAATTAAAAATACAGAAAAATATTATTATTTTTGGTGTCAGGAATCACAGATCTATCAATTTTCTATTTTCAATTAATAAGCTTCAAACCTGCCTGCATATTCAGATGAAATTAATTTGAAATTAGCAAAATAATAATCATCTCCTAGTTTAAATGGTTTGTATTTGTATTATTCCATTTAGTTTTCAAGACATGTTCAATTTTACTTCATTATTTCAGTCATTACCATTTTTTCCCAACATTAATTTTTGAATTTGTCTGCTGAAATATATATTTTAACACATTTTGCTTTCCACTTGATTTCACATGTTTTGTCCAAATATGAAATCAAATATATGGCACTTCGTATCATGCTGACTTGCAGGGATTTCAGCACATTCATTTAAAACACAATATTTTCTCTGTTTATTTTTCTTTTCATTTTTTTTCATTTTTTTTGCATTTGTTGCAAGTTAAAAAATAACATAAATATTGACATGTTTCTTTTATACCTCACTGTTCCTAATCATGTTGTGACCAGAACAGAGGGAGATATATGGATGGCAACAATGGGAAGAGAGTGCGGGATTGAAGGATGAAAGAAATTTAATGGCAGCTGGGCGGTAACACTCATCCTCAGGCTGAACTCCACTAGCACTCGCTTCTCTTTTGATAACTCAGCACACAGTGGCAGAACAAAAGCCTTCTCCTGGCCCTTGTGGCCAATTTTCCTTTTCCTCCATTACCTTCCCATTAAAGAAAGCTGTGGAGAAAGAGGACACTGAGGCCCTCTCGCAGAACTACTCCAAGTCATTATTTACACTATAGCTGTGTCACTATGCGCAGCTTTGCCTCCTGCTGCTAATGATGACATATAGCTGTAAAAGAAGGAGGATCCCTCTGTGCATTGAGCAGGAGGGTACAGTAACCTGATTATTAGCGGGTGCCTGGAAAATCGCATTACATCACAGCAGCAGACGCACCCCTCATGTTGAGCCACTGAACTGCCCCAGATCTGAGAGCCTGCATTGACTTCCTCTGTATAGATGAGTTTGTCACTAAGCTTTTAAAAGGAGCTGTCACACCCAAGGCCTGAGCAGCTGTTTCCTGAGTATTTTAATTACAAAGCAAGGTTTTCTCTCCAGTTCATGCCTAACGTTCCCGTCTAGGTTGAAATCCATTGCGCTTCAAGAATCCGTGTACAGTCAGCGAAGCAGATTGAGGTGCCTTTCATTTAAATGACAAAGATGTTATTACATACAGTGTACCTCAGGGAGTTGTAGCTCAGATGTGGACCGTAGAAAAAAAACAGATCATATTATGCAGCTTCGAAGTTGAAAGCTAATCACATGGCAACCTTTTTAATGAGTTGACTTAAGCCAGAAAATTGCCTTTTATGCTTTGGATACCTGCAATTCAATCCAGGCCCAGTCGTTTGTCTGTTCAGTCTCAAGTATATGTGGTACTGAAATAGACCCTGATCTATTTATGGAGAGAGAGAGAGAGAGAGAGAGAGAGAGAGAGAGAGAGAGCGAGAGAGATGGAGAGAGAGAGAGATGGAGAGAGAGAGAGAGGTTTTAGACACATCCAGTAAAAAACAAATCAGAGAGTCTGGAGCTGTGTAAATGTCTGTGATGTTGTACTTTGGCACAGAAGTACTAGGAGCTAAACGCTGTAGCCAGCATGGCAAGACGCTCACAACGGCAACACTACGGTACTGATGCAATGCAGGTATAATAATTGCGAATTAGCATTTGGGTTGCAAGCTTGTAGGTGAGCTCCCCAGGTGTGTTAATGTTGCAGAGCTGCATTTTGCAAATGCAAATTTGAGCCTACTTTGAAACATTTTTTTTTTAAATCTGCCTTTCCTCTGACCAGAACTAAACGATATAATAGTTAAGAAACCAAAAAAAAAAGAAAAAAAAGATCATATAAAGCCCTTACTAGATCATTCGTGCCTTTGATGTAATGGATGTAGAAAGATGAATTGGATCATGGGGCTCTTAGATGTGGTCTACAGTTTTTACCGAATCATTGACTGATGTTTTTTTTGTTTTTTTTTAATACTTGCAAGGCTTTCTTCTATAGGTTCTTTTTAAAGTTTATTTCATGGAAATTGGAGCAATATGTGGCAATTGTACCAAACAGAGAAGCTGTGCAGAATATTTTTTAAAAGCAATCCCTAATTATCGAGATCAGTCAGAACAGGAATATTACAAAACAAGATTCAGGATTTTTTAGAATTCATCACGTCAAACATGAATCACAAAACAACACCTGCAGATTGCGTAGAAGAATGTTAACAATACTTATTGTGCACGGCAACCAAAAACTATTTCCTGTGATTTAACTATATTTTTATGATACACTTTTTTTATTTCTTTCCATCTTTCCATGTTTATTATGATTATGTGGATTTCAGGCAACGCTTTTTTTTTTTTTTTTTTTTTTGTAGAAGAGTGACGGTACTGAAACTGAACCTTAATCAAAGCAAACCACTGCCCTATTAAAGTCATTTCACCACCATGGGCAATTACAAGTCATCCTTGTTGACTTCGGTGCCCCTGTGATAGTACCTTTGCCCTGCTGGTACACACAAACACATGCACAAGCACACACGCAGTAATCAGGTTGCCCAGACAGGCCCATGAGGCCCTTGTTACCTTGAGTGACTTTGGCCAATTAAAGCCTTTGAAAACAGCAGCTGCAAGAATAGAGAATTGTAGGGATGAGGATGGATCATTATGAGCAACGATCAGCACCACAACATCCTCCCAGAATCAGGACCTATTGTCCTCCTTTCACACAGCAGCTTCTTTCCAGTCAGTTCTCAACAAAATCTCATTTATAATCGGATAAGATCTATTTCCTGTTAAGAAAATTGTATTTATTTAAAATTTTGTCTGATAAATGTATTGTACATGGCACAGCGTATTGTATTTCATTCTTTTAATGGAATATAACGCTAATAAACAGTCGGCCTGCTTCAGTTTTTCTACATTTAACTAGCAGCTGTTGATCAAGTACAGATCTTCTGAACTGTTATTACGTCTCTCAAAACCCTGATACTCAACCTCGGCCTCCATCCCAGCTGTCACCTAACCTGCCTCACATTTACCGGTCCCGCTTAAGAAAAGATTTGACCCCTGCTGTGCATACAAGATTGGCTGCCATGAATAGTTTATTGTTTAAGGAGGCTCACCCATGATGCAAGAGGAAATGATAGCTCTTTAGATGGAGACATTTACATTTCATAACAGGGTCTGACTACCTAAGAATATGAAAGTAAAATCGTAATTCAGAGTAGTCAGTGGAAGATTGCTTCCATTATTATATGATTTTATGTGTCTGCTAAATATTCTGTGAAACTCTTTTTTTGTTGAGAAATTATGTGTTTGACATAAGTGAGGATTTAAAGATACCAATTTTTTATTTTTTTAATTGAGTTCGTGTTCGAGTACTAACCTTTAGGGTCTTTTTTTGTTTGCCGACAACAAGTACCAAATTGAGTACTTATTCCATATGCAAATGATATGCAAAGGTTATGCATTGCCCATGTGTACTGAAGGTGTAGACTGAAGGACTGAGCATTCTATGTGCCATGCACTTGTTCCAGCCCCCTCTTTATCAGTCATACTTTAATCATATGTAGCATGTAGCATCACTGCTGTGGAAGTTCCAGAACTCTTTAGCATGTAGCATGTAGCGTGTATGGCTTCGAGTAAAATCCTCTCATGCTCTCTAATGTACCTGTTGTCGACATTACTGAAGCATGACTATGGAAACTTTTTAAGTAATTCAAAGTTCTGATGACCTGAAATGATAGAACACTCTAAAATATAACTAAAATATATAACAGAAACACTAGCAACTGCCTCTCCTTTTTTATTTTAAGGGAGCCTATTTTGAGATGCATACTCCACACAGGTATATTTGCATCCATAACTTTCTCACTGGGATGCAAAACTATTGTTTTTTCTATGATATTTGTAGGTAGAGGACACTTTTGTTCATTGTGTGCACTTTGCTAATAACATATGGTTGCTAATATTCTTGTCAGTCACTAGACAAGTAGAGCATACCCCCAGTCTTTGCTCTTTGTTCGGCAGAAGCAAGTGGGTGACCTCTCCTCTACAAAGCGGAAAATGACTGGGTTTGGACAATAAAAAGGTGCCTCTACCTTACAGGTAGCTCTGGAAACAATGTACTGAATGAATCTGTGGAACTTTCTTACAATGTCACACTGTCTGGAAGGCATGCAAAGTCATTACATTCTAAGAAAGGGTGCACTCACCCATCTAATGGCTTTATTATGATCAGTACATTGTAATAGTACAAATCGATCAAAGCAAAGTATGACCCAAAGAGGGGAACATGCCATAAATGGGAACTGCCAGCAGTTATAGATGGTTTTCTATTGTGAAGATGCTTTACAATGGCTGGAATTGCTTCTCTTTCAGTCAGTGTCTCTTGAGTGTGCATGTGGGTGTATGGTTGGGTGTGCAGATTAATGTTGGCACACCTTAGTGTATGTGTGTGTGATAAAGAGAAATTCTGACAAAGACATAAAAAAAAAAAAAAAGAAAAATGCCCACAGGCAGCTCATTACCTGTTCACCACAATTACAAGGAATCCGTCAGATGATAAATGCCCTTTCACAATACCATTGATCTCAGTGCAGGCAGGAAGTCATCAAATTCTACTCTGTAACACATCCCTGAGTGGCACGCAGGGCAAAAGGTGGCCATGAATCTGTCTTCCAGGAAATTTAATCGAAATGAATGAGGACTATCTCACTTTTAAGATTAAATGTTTCCAGGGTATTAGCTTAAAATCAGCTGTAATCCTTTGTGAAATCCATGAAAGTAAATCACACCCAGATCAAAGGTCAGTGTGTCCAGACGCCATTTACTACGAGTTGAGAAAGCCTTAAAAAAAAGCTGTGCCAAAGTTAGGTCATCTGGCTCTGGCAAAAACGCAGACTCGGGTAGTAGAAGACTGATGTGCTGATAAGGCTGCTAGCGCCGGGCTTAACAGCACACAAACTGATTTTCAATAGGCCACAGCCATTCATGCAGAGAAGCTGTGCAAGGTGGGATACTGACAACACCTTTATAGCTATGTATTTCTAATTCTCTGCACTTTGACTCATAAGGTTTTATTCATATGTATTTGTCCTGATGGCTTTCAAAGCAGAGAGACAGTATAGCCCTTTTTTGGCTCAATCTTTGAGGTCTCTCTATTTTGATGCTCACAATTTTTTTTTTTAATAAGAAGCAGCCAGTCACTCCAGTGAGCCAAGATATTTATATTTGAATTCATCATCATCAAACAATGCATCATTGCAATATGGCCCATAAGCATTACACATAATTAGGCTACACTATCTTAATCTCACCCTTTGGCAAACTAGTATATAGTCCTACTTCAAATCTTTCCTATTCCAGATTATCATAAGCAGTGCTTCTGTTCGGGGACACTACAGAGATGTTGGATAAAAGCGTCACATTCACACACTGTATCAATGAGCTGCTTCATAACCTTGTGCGCTATAGGAGAGATAACATTACCTCACTATTCAAAGTTTCCTCAGCAGTTTGAACATAGATGTTAGTATTATTAAAGCATGGATTTTACCCAAACTTGTCATTGATATGAGATTGGAATAATGACATCAAAATTAGAGACATGCCTCTTTAGTGGAAACAGATATTCACAAAGGACATACTGGTGGGATTCCTCTGTAGAGCACAACTTTAGTGTCCATGTTGGCTTTGTGCCTAGCCATCGATTGAATGGTCTCAGTTGTCACAATCGCTTGCAGGTATGCCGCCACCTCACTGTCCAATTGTTACAGCTGAACGAAGTCATTTTCACTTGTATACTTTGCTATTTTGACAGGTTCTGACAGAAACATCAAAGTTTATGTGATAATGTATGCCCAAACCATCAGTGGTAAAGAGCAGCCTTCGTCAGCACTGAGACGAAATTCAGTATGTAGACTTTACCATGTCGAGTCACTCGAGCAGATGTGAGTGGCTGTTCTTGATGGAGCATATGAGGCTTTCTACATGCAAATGGAAAATCATCACCTGAGGAAACTGATCGTCAAGCGGCTTTTTCTTTTTTTCACTGCTCATCTACCCGTGTGTGCATGTTAATGTGTGTTATCTTGGTATTTAGAACCATTGTGAGGACTGAAATTTTATTCTATGCACACAAACACACACACACACACACACACACACACACACACACACACGCACACACACACAAACACACACATATACATATCATTTTATCATTTTATCATTTTGATGACATATAAACAACCCAAGGATGATACAAAAAAGTTATAAATAAGACATATTTTCCATTGTTTTTATATTCCATATATTTCTATGCTGTAAACTTTATCTACAGGAATCTTTTCTGAATGTCCTCTTTTGATATTCTTTTCTCCATAACTTTGACTTCATGACATTATCTCTAATTTAGCATTTTTCATTTTTTGACAAATTCAGATCTACGAGCTGTAATACTATGTATGACGTCTTCTACCAGCGATACATCCATGGCATTACTTTTCATTTTGTGCACTCATTGTCCACCGAATCACTCAGTGGAAATGTCAAGCAACCATAAGTCTAGAAACCATATGGTTCCCAGCAGATCTGTCTCCAATTAACTGGGCCTTCTGCACTCGAAAGAATAATTTGAATACTCCTATTTGCACATGATGTCACTCATGCTGTTGTTCTTCGTTGGTCACCTGCAAACACACCCAAACTGAAAGCACATTCTATTTGCATGACCATGCAGTATGGCTTAGCATAGAGAAAGTCTGTAGTAAATAAAAATAACAGACTGCAATCTCCCTGAAAACACATAGAAACATATGTATGTTTGTGTTTGTTTTAACTCACACTGTGCAGAGCGACTTCTGTTAATACATTTCTGTAATAAGGAGTCTGAAATATGAGGATAGAAGTCAAATTCACACAGGATCAATCACTGTGTGAAGATCTAGTGACAGTTATATGGTCACACTATATTTTGAGTTCATGTTTGGGTATTTTATAGGGATACAGTAGTTATGGTCAAAGTTACAGTGAGTTGAAGTAAGTCAATGCAATGTAACTCGGAGGTTATGGGTACAAAGTGCGTGCGTTTGTGCGTGCGTGCGTGCGTGTGTGCGTTCGTTCGTTCGTGCGTGTGTTCGTGCGTGCATGTGTGGTCTAGGGTTGGGTGTGATGGGGAGAATGCTCTTCACACTAGATTAGATGTGGGCAGTGGTGCTGATTACACAAGTGGCTGTGAGGCACACGTAATCATACAGCTTAAGTTTTTCTTTTTTCTTTTTTCTGCTATCTCATACCTCCTGCCAGACTGGAGAGTTTCCAGCTCTGCAACGGTTCTTGTTCCTTTTGTGAAAACTTTGTAACACAAATGAATGCAGAGGAAAAAACTGATATCATGAGCAAGCTGTGAAGAGCTGGCCCTCTCATCTTTGATGGCTCCTCATATGAGATTTCTCCAACAGTCTCAGGAAATTATCGAACAGCAAGTATATTGTTATCAACATACTAGTATTATTGGTTACTGGGAGTTTTCTTGGGGCATTCATAATTTATTATCACTGTTGTGTCATAAATACTAGATGAATGCATGAATCAGAAGACTTATTTAAAACAACTATGAATTTGAAATAATGCAGAAAAAGGAGAGTTGAAAGGATTCAATATGAGCGAGTACAACATTATCTTAAACGAGATGTGGATCCATATGTTAATAGGATGATTAGCTATTCTAACACTTGCATGAGTCCCTTTTCAGCCTTGTTGTTCGCAAATCTGTTTAGATGCTGACATTGACATTTTTGTCTGTTGCTTTGATAAAAAATGAAACATCGTAACAAGTCCTGGATGAACTGCCCTCAAGCTCTGTCAAAGGATATTTGCAGTTCAATATTCTCTGACTTCAATCTGCCCAATGCAATGCAGAGCTTGCATATTTTTTAAGCCCACATATGATATATATGTGATTATTTTGTTTTAAAAAGAACAAAAAACAAGTACCTGACCTGCTGATGTTTGTAGCAGTGCCATTTCTGATTCATTCCCAACATCTCCTGACTGAGCTCTCTCTCTCTTTCTCTCTCTCTCTCTCTCTCTCTCTCTCTCTCTCTCTCTCTCTCTCTCTCTCTGCACCATTGTTAAGGATTTGACCTTTTCTGTGGCAGTCTGTCTAACTACCCTGGGGCATATGATAGCTGGAGGATAGGCTTTAATTGACGTGATAGCCTTCTTGAGGTTGGGCAAGGTGAGGGATAGGAGTAGCTAAAGAAATGTTGAAAGTAGAAAGGTCACAAGCATGTCCTCAAGGTCAGAAATGTGTCTTCATGATTCTAAATGACAGTGATGAACTAAAAAAGCATTTAAACAATTCTCAGCAGTACCCATAAGAGAATATGTGCTTTTTAAAAAAAATCTAAATTAGGTTGCAGATGAACTTTTCAAAGCTATTCCCACAGTTCTTGGGATTAAAGAACACTTTAGATAGTTGTGCACTCTATGTAAGAAAGTTGTAAACTTCAAGAGTAACCCTATGTGTCACTGCTGCACAAAACTGAGCCCGAGATTTCACTGTTATCTCTTCACTGGACCCTATAGGCTCATGTAGAAAGAGAACAACAGTGCCAAGCCTGAGAAAATGCTTCACTGTCTGTTGGTGTGCTTTAAATACCACGGACATACAATTCTTATCTCAAGAGCATGCTTATCTATAAGCTAGAACATGATAAATCAATTTAAGTAAGGTTTAAACTCCAAATGAACTGTACTGAATGACTCTCGGTTTGCTCGTATACTTTACTTAAAATAAAAATATGTTAGATAAAACCAAGTCATACATAATAGTAATGTCTGGAAAGATTAATCACAAGGGAATTTTAAGCTACCCAGAAATAGAAGTGTGTAAACCAGACATGGATGGTGATTTATTGTCATAGTTTATTTCTATCCAGCCATCCATCTCGCTGGCCTCCCCAGATGCTTCCAGTTAGTTCAGCCTCTTGTGCACTGTTTTTTCTTTTTTGACTTGGCTAACATGGATGTATCACATCATTTTCTTACACCGCAGGCATTAACAAGAGCCGAAACAAACCAGAAGAAACTATTCACATGCACGCACACACGCACACGCACGCACGCACGCACGCACGCACGCACGCACGCACGCACACACACACGCACACACACACACACACATTGAAAAACAC
>OMNM01035187.1:0-13422 GCA_900302745.1 Parablennius parvicornis | reverse complement strand
TAGCTCAGTAGTTTCTCCATTGTAAGCCTCATTCCATCGTTGCATTAAATATCCACGTAGTGTCAGAACATTCATGTTGGTTCATGCGTTCAGCATCACAAAGCTTTTAATTAATATAGATTATTAGCTTCTGACTCTGGTGTCACAATAACCACACAGCATTGAGTCATTAGTAAACCGTTATGACTCAGTGTATGAAAACAGATTGAACTCTTTGGCAGGTTAGGGTTAGTGCGGTTATAACGTGAGGTAACTCATAGCTGTTTTTTTTGTTTGTTTTTTTTTAAACCTTTTGCCGTAGACAGATAAGTGAAGGACCATTCTCGATATGGGTCTTTAGCTCGCAAGTCTTGACGATGGAACATAATGGCAAAACAACATGACATGAAAAAGTAAATAAAGACAAAACAACACAGGTTGATCATAGCAAGATAATGACCACAAGGACATTCAAAGACAATGAACATGAATTAAAAAAAAAACCCACAAATGACTACAAATACAAAGAAAGATAAACAAAAACTCAATAACAACCAAGCCTGGCCCACAATGTAAATACAACATGTCTCCTGAGATTACATTATTGTCTTTTTCCTTTCCTCGCCTTCAACGTACACTTTGTTGTGCTGAAGCAGGTAAGAATAACTGTAAGGAAGGATTTCCAGTGAGATGTTGTGTGTGTGTTCTGAGGTAGATACCAGGTAGTTGTGTCCATGTTTGGAGCGCAGCATGGAGGCCACCTCCCTCAGGTTGGCTGCGTAGCTCTGCTCCTCCACGCTGCTGGGGAAGGAGACGGAGATGATCCGCTCGGTGATGTAGATCAGGTCCAGCTCGTAGCTCTCCTCCAGCGCCTGCAGCAGACTCGCACTCCTACAGAGAGAAAGTAGGAGAGAAATCACACAGGTGATTCCTCCATCCAAACCACTGTGTACATCTTTTAAATACCAGCTGTTCCACAAGACATGTGGACCACGAGAGATGGACGTTTGAAGAGGTTTAATACCCAGAAGTAACGCAGCATGTGATTTATACACGTGCTTCTGTTTACCAGGATAGATGAAATTAACTGTTATTAACAAGGCTGCGCAAAGGCTTGAGAATAGTTTGTTAGCAAGGCTACAAAATGTAACTAACATTTGTGATAGTTGTACCGTATATCAGCTTTCTGGATTGAATGGGAATTAAATGTAATCAGCCGAATGACGTCTTCTCAACACAACACGGTCCACTGATCCAACATGGAAACAGTTCTTTTCTTTCATAGAGGAATTCCACATCCAACAAGGAACACATATAAAAGGCAAAAGCTTGAAAATATGTGGCTGCTTATTTCATTGGCCAATCTTTTTTTTTTCTTTTTTCTTTTTCTGGATGCCCATGACCCTGCAAAACTGTAATACAGATTCATTTGGAAGAAGAACTCTTTCTGCGAGCCGAAAGGGAACGAATATCCTAATATGGAGAAGCCAACACACCACAGAAATACCAGATCTGCTCTTACATCACTGAAACCCGGCGGGCCTCCAAGTGTTTGCTCTCCGGACTGTACCGAGCTGCAGCTGGGACACATAATCAAACTACAGAAGGATAAGAGCAACACATTTTTTATAGGCAGTGGTGTAAAAAGTTCTATCCTTATGTTTGTGCATTGATCCTCAAAAACACTGTCCTCATATTCGATTGGTAGCTGGATTTATTTCTACAGTATTAAGGCTGTATGATTTTATGTAAACTTGCAATAAAGATACAAAACTGCTAAGGTCACGGTGGTCCTATTTGTGGAGAAAATGTGGATGCAATGTTATTTTTGTTGATGAGAATTTTAAATTAGTTTTAAAAGTATTATTTCCTAGGTTAGCTTGACCTCCTGCCTTACTCCTTCTCTGGAAGAAATGGCTGCGAACAGATCACAGCACTGCCATCTAGTGGCAAGAAAACATAAAGAACTAGTTAACATGTTTTAACTAACGTTTCGTTTCAGAAAGGTTTTGCATTTACACTGAAATACAACATTAATGCTAAAAATGATGTAGTTAGCATGTTGAGCCACTAGTGGATGCTGTTGTCTGCCTTTGGAATGAAACCACACACGTACATAACAATACAAAAACAACACACTATAAACATTAACAATGGCGGGACACAGACATTCATATGGACAGTCAGCCAAGATGGATTGTTATTACGGTGACTGTCAATTATAGAACTATCAAGTTTCAGGAGAATATGGACTGGGAGGCAGCCATTGTTGTTATTGTCCATCTACTGAGGATATGCAGAAGAACTATTTACAATGGCCGTGGTGTGCATGCGCAGTAGTAGGGTTTCAGAAAAGTTGCGTTTTCCCCTCTTTTCTGCAAAGACAGAGTTGAAGAATTTTCAGAAAGTTCCACCAAGGGAGCAGTTTTGGAAAATATATGTTTTCAGTGGCTCCAAGCACTGTTGTCAACTAAAGGGACACAAACGTTTTCCATTTTCACTTGAAAACGTTGTGTAAACAAAGCCAAAGTCTATGTTTTGATTAATATGAAGAGAGCTGGTGTTTGCTAAACTGTATAAACTATATAGAATTTAGTTGACTTTACTCAATGCATAAAAATATGAATGCGGTTTTATTATCCTTTTTAATGCTGAGCTTTTTGATCGCTTTTGATTGCAATGTATCACCTTGTTCTCAGTTTCACTGTGTATCGAAGACACTAGATTACTACTGTGAAACAAAGTCATACAGAACAGATCAAAGAGAAGGAGATAATAAAACATACCTGGTTGAGAAAGAGAATGGAAAAAAAAGATATATAGATAGGCAAGGCACATCTTAATTCCAATCTTATAGTCTTCATTTTCTTTTTGTGCCCAAAAAATTGTGGATTCATGTCATTTTGACTCCGTTCTTTGGCAGTGCAGAGGTCAGACAGTAATTAAATATGCAAAAATCAGTTCAAGATGTTTAGTCACGGACTGGCATATAAATCCCTTGACCCTTAACTATTGGCAGGGAGTTAATCCCCCCAAAACACTTACATTTTGCTTTTCTTTCAGTTTCTGTCTCCAACTGTCAAAGAGCGACAACAACTCTTTCGCCTCTACATGAGCGGCTCCTTTCAGGTGGAGGAGACCGATGAAGAGGTGAAGTGTGAGGTGTCTGGAGCTGCAGACTGCAGCATATTTCCCACATTTGTCAGCTGAGAGTGGCCTCTGAGGAAATTGCTCATATGTCTGGGAGAGAGGACGGCCCCGGCTTTACTTACACAAACTGCAACCTGCTCCGAGACGAACATCTGGACCCATTTAGAACGTCGCTTACTGGAAATTATTCATCACCAGAGATACAGGAGACATTGATATGTCACACATGACCCTACTGTGCTGTGACAGATGTGTTATCTTAGATGTTTTCTTAAGATTCTATCTTTTTATGTTCGGAACTTGCAAAAAAACATATGTAGTACTGGCTTTTCCTCTCATACTTTTACAGCATTCCTCTTTTCCTGGTGTTTCGCTCCCCCGCCTACCTCTCCATCTCATATACATGCCTGTCGGGGAAGCCTCAGCCAACATGAGAGCTGTGGTTTGGTTCTCCTCCAGCCCCGCCAGCATGAGCCGGCCGGCCGACTGCCAACCTGCATCTCATCAGCTGTGAAGATGAAGCGATTGCTCCTTTTCTGCACTTCGCATGTGACGAATGACGCATTATCTCTACACGCTCAATTTCAGCGCTGCGGTGATCTCATTTTTTTTTTTTTTTTTTTTCCTCCATTGGACAAGCGGCAGCAAAGAAGTTGGGAATGTTTTATCAGGAAACCTGAGACATTGGGCCATAAAAAAAAAAAAAAAAAAAAAAAAAAAATCCTGCTATATATGAATCGGTAATAAAAGTCAACAACCGTTTCTTGGATTCCTTCCATTTAAAATACAGAGTGCACCGCTTGACCTCGGATTATTATCAGACCTGTCACTCCGATTGGTAAATACATGTTCTCTTTCAGGCACTGATTGAAGAGTTCAGATTAAAGCGGGCAAGGATATGACTTCAGCAAAATACTTGTTTAACCCTTGATGTGGAGGAGTCCATGCAAAAACCAACGGACGGGTGATGATGTGACCATAAAGAGACTGTTTCTGAAAACAGCTCTTCTACTGGTGCCCAGGAAGATAGTGCTGGCAATGATCTATCCATCCGATCCCAGCTTACAATAGTTAAGGGCAGGATAGCCCCTGGACAGCTCACCAGTCCATCACAGGTCAAACACACAGACACACACACACTAAATTTCACATCAAGAGACAGTTTAGTATTACCAATTAACACATATTTTTTGTGGGAGGAAACTCAGAGAACCCAAAAGAAACCCACGTACAGATGGGCAGAACATGCAAACTCCACACAAAAAGGCCCGGCTGGTATTTGAACCCTTGACAATCCTGCTGTGAGACAAGAGTGCCAACCATTGCACGGCCAACCTGCGTCCAGTGAAATGTACAAAGATACTCTGCAGTTTGGAATAATTTAGCAAAGTTACATGTGTGGATATAATTTTCAGTAATAGTTGACTTATAGGTTTCCAATAACATTTTCAACAGATTTCACACCAATTATAGCATGTTGAAATGTTTTGCACATTCACACCACCAATAGATTTGATGCTCAGGGTGCTCAAGTTATCTAATAGAAGCAGTTTGGGGTTCAGTGCCTTGCTCAAGGACACTTTGACATATGGGTGATTGAACCTGACCTTCCAATTGTGTGACGACAAATCTTCTAACAGAGCCATAGATGTGACTCACAATAGCTGGTAAACTGTAAGCAAGGTTTTTAAATGAAATGCAGTAAAACTGAAGAGTATGAAGCAATATTAGCTGCTGTTAAATCACCTCCTGTGGTGCATTTATGTATAACTAGGCATTAAAAAAAAGACATAAAACTTTAATTTAATTAGGTTTTTTTGAGGAATGACTTGAGGTGAAAAGCCTCAATATAGATAAAAGCTTTTCTATCTTTACAGGAATGTAAATAAGCCTTTTTAAATGCTCCACTTCAATTTAATTCACCCAATTAGCCAGAGTATTACATCACTGTAAATTGGCGTATGACTATTCTCTCAGGCGCAAAAATAAAGACATTGTTCATTTCTATGGATTGGAATCGTGCATAAACCCGGCAGTAAATCCTTTCGCACATACTTTGCCTGTATTTTTAAAAAGTGACAAAGTGCCAGATGTTGAATTGTTTTCATTGCATGGAATCAAGTCTTTGATTGGCTGTGCGGGATCCCAAGCTGTCACTCAGACTCACATCAAGCATGAACTGTTGTGGTGTCAAGTTTTACACATTTATTGCACAACCGCCGACATCTGTGAGTCTCCGAGGACCGAGGCGGGCCGAGGGGAGGGGGGTCTGACACTGAATATCTTTTTGTCCAACAAAGCAGTGAGAGGTCCAGTTCAACAACAGGCCATGTTGTTTCACTCATTCCTTTCGTAAAAAAATAATTCGGTGTCAGGTAACAGATCAACTTCTCACTTTCTAATTCGTCACATCTCCAACAACATGTCAAAGACGCTTCAGCAAGATTACGAGTACTTCATCCATTTGAACTTCTGGGGGAAAACACACTATTTAATGAGAACCGTCCGGTTGGCCGATTGAAGCCTGTTATGGAAAACCAGAAGAGGAAACAACTGAGAATGAATGAAAAAAAACAAACTGAAAAAAAACAATGTAAAGGACTGGAAGCAGGAGAGGAAAGTGAAAACGAAGATGTACCTTGATGGTCTGCGTCGTGACTCCATGCTCTTTGAGGATTTGGTTGAACCCTGCAAACAAAAGACACAAACGGATGTTAATGATCAATTTTGAAAAATACGGCAACAAAGATTTGCTAAATTTATGGATCTGCTAGGTCTGTTTACATGACAATAAGCTTTTGTTCAATCTGTCTCTGTTCATGGTGCTTTTTGAAAAGTGCAACCACTCTTCTCCATTTCCATGGAAACAGAACATCACGACTTTTCTGAAACGACTCTTCCAGACAATGCCTACACAACTAAGAAACACAGCTAAAAGAGGTTTGAATGCCGTCTATATGCATGTTACAAACAGACAGCACCAACCAGTGGCCTGGCATGCAAACTACAGTGTTTGTATTGGCCCCATGTGTACAGCAGTCGTTTTCAGAATGTAAAATAAAACCTTTCAGAGACGAAAACGAAAAATAATGTTTCCAGTTGATTGTCCTCGTCTAAACAGAGCCGTAACATTATCACCACTAGTCAAATATAATTAGATCAAACAGTCCCGATCAATGATGGCAATGAATCCTTGGGACCTCTGAAGGTGTACTGTAGTTTTCCCAGTGTTTCAGAGAAGCTGGTAAATTCTAAGTCTCGTTGAACGAGTCTAAAATTGAGACCTTGTCCAAATACGCGACTGAACCACCATCCAATGATAAAGTGAAGCTTACAAAATTTAATTACCGCAAAATACGTAGTGACCGATAATCTCACATCATCAACATTCCTGCCTGATCACAATCCTGAGTCCATGATCAGGGTGCAGAGTATTACAAGGTAGTGTTTTCCACAGATCTTGTCCAAACCTGTGATACTTAACAAAGTAACGTCTTAGAGGAGACGACTTGGTAGCTTTCAGAGAGCTGGCACTATGTCACACCGTGTTTTTTGAATAACGAGGGATGACCTGACTCATCACAATCTGAATGTAAAAATCCTTTTCTGAGACGCGTTTTTCTCATTATCGAGCAGCAGATCAATGGGTGGTGGCAGAGCGCCTGAAGGATTAAAAACAGAAGGGAAAGAATAAAACTTTTGTTTACCAAAGCAGGAGGAGCCGTTTGTTTACTCACAGTGCTGATAGAGTAGCATTGTGCAGGGCTCGACCCTATGAGCTGAGCCACTGAGAAATTATAGAACATTTGATAGATAAAGGAGTGATAAATCATTCTAAAACTGTTTTATTGATTGTCGATGTTACCAAAACCAAACACAAGCCAAACATAGCTATATACAAATAACGTCAAGTACAATTGAAGTATATGATATTGTGAGTCCAAATGTTGTGAGTCATTGGCTAATTGGATTTGTAAACAGTAAACAGATGTGAAAAGAAAGTTTTTGTTTGAATGTTTTGTGGAAATTTTCAAGTGAACAACTTTGATGAAGCAACAGCTGTTTGCAACCTCTTGTAGTTGTTGTGTACTATAAATGTGTTTTAGTCGTTGAAATAGCTACTTGTCCACTGTACAGCCGGAAAATGAGTTGCACGTCTCTGAGATTTGGTGAGAAATGGTTTCAAATCGGATAGTAAATGCTCAGACATCACTCTGCAGTTCAGACAAATTGCTGTTGTTTTTTTTGTTCATTTGTTTTTCCAACATGATGCATCGCCTTGACTTTTGACTCAACACTCAGGCTCCATTTACATGACAGATTCAAGTGAAAATGCAAAACCTTTGTTGTGTTTTGGGGCTCCGTTTACATTTTAACAGGAACTTTATGAAAACCCTCCAATTCCCGTGGAAACAAGGGAAAAGGCAACTTTTATGAAATGCGACGCATGAATGCCACGGCTGTACTAAGTTTATAGTTGAGAGTCACCAGGGGTAGCAATCCAACTTGGTCGTCTGTCCATACGGATGTTCCGTGTACTCTCATCGTTAATATTTATAGTGTATTGTTCTCTGCACGTGTGTGGTTTCATTACAAAAGCAAACAACAGCGCCCACTAGTGGTCTAACATGCTCAATATATCTTTATCAGCGTTTCTGCGCTTTCTGTGTAAACAGACATTGTTGTCAAAATGTTGCTGTGTAAACGCAAAACTTTTCTGAAACCAAATAAATTAACAAGGCCTTTTCACTTGAAATGTTGTGTAAACAGTGTTTCAGTATTGTTAATGGGCATGAACACAGTGGAAAAAAACGTAGTGTCGAAGTAGTTTTCAAAATTAAAAGTATGAGCTCCACTCCACATGTTATATTATCATCACGTGTCAAGACGTTTATCATACGACGTGGATCAATGACCATGTGAGGCTTCACAAGCCGCCCTCCCGGAGCAGAGCGGAGAGAGGGGGGGGCCCTCGCAGAGGAAGCCTGGCTGAGGATGATTGAGTGTGTTTGGCTCCGCGGTGCCCGGCCCGCCTCACCTCCCCTTCAGATCGGCCCGAGGAGTAGAGAGGCGGCGGGGTCACAGGCCATGTGGACTCGTTCACTCCCCTGTGGTGTTTGGGTCACATGAACACAGGAGGTGGCTGTTATCCATCATCGACCATTAGATCAGATTGGCCAGCTACCCACCGGAGTCAAGCGCATGGGCTGACCTGCTTGGACTCGGATCAGCTCGGCTCGGCTCTCCCAACAGCTGACCAGCTGTGTGGGCAGAGTCCTTATGTTCCAGTGTTTTGGACTGAAATGAACACAATTTGGGAGAACTTTACAAAACACTGTGCTAAAAAACAACAACTATGAAAGGTATTTTTACATCAGTGATGTCTAACATATGACCCGCGGACCAGCCCGAGATGAAACCAGCCAGCTGGGAGAAATTATGACATTAACTGCAATATATTTATTTGACCATCAAGGGTGCACTTTATTCTGTGTTGTGTGGCGAGTCATTTGTGGTGATAAGGATTAGTACACAGATGCAGAAATATTTTACATTAAAGATCATTTCCTGAATTTGAAGACATTTTGATGATTATATGAACTAACCTACTAGAGTTTTGAATTCCAGTGAAATGCAGCCAATGTTTTAAGCCTCTGAAGATGCAAATAGTGAAATTACAGTTATTTTATTCAAATTTCAGGTTTGTAAAAGTTCATTAATGATATACTACTGCTGCATTAAACCAAAGATATAGATTTAGGGTTCTAGTTATTTATAGACTATAATGCTATAATTTACCAGTCCAGCACAGTGGAGATCAAATAGCACTCTTTGTGGACCCTGATGTAAAATGAGGTTGACAACCCTGTTTTACATCTTCCTAACATTAAGTATTCTAGACAATGAAGCTTTGAGGACACTTCTGTACTAATTCTCCGGTAATAAGTCAGAGAAGCCTGCTTCACACTTAATATATTTATATATTATTAATTAAATATTTCCGGTAGTCAAATAAGCTCAATGTACATTTAAAATTTCTAACAGTTTGAAGTGATATCTAAAGTCTGGGCTGAGAACAAACCTGTGGATTCATTTTTGTCGCTGATGGAATTAATGAAAACTCTGGTGCACAGGATCAGACTCAGGACATTTTCAGAAAAAAGGATATAATTTGACGAGAAAAATGCAAAATTATTGTACAGGATAGATGTTTTTTCTTTATTATTTTTACTGAAGTCTCTCATTTAGTATTATTGTGGTTGCAGAATCTGTGCTAACTAAATCAAATGTACAAGGCCAGACTTCGAAATAAGTCACCAACACACAATGATACAATTCACCATAAGATCTGCCAAATCACAATGAGTTTTAAAAAGCAGCAGACAGCTTTGGGGTCTACTTCCTCTCAGCGAGGTCACCCGTGAGGCATTTTTACCACTCAGCTACCAAGGTGATGTAAACAACTGCTTACTCAAGTAAATAGATCTCACATGATGCGAGAGAATTAGCACGCCAGTAAAGTAAGATCCTCACCACACACTACTTGTATAAATGGAAACAGATGATGCACTTTTACAATGACAGTTTATTGAGAGAGCGTTTATTCCGCCTTGCCGGTCTGTGTCAGAGGCATTGGGTCCGGATGGTGGGTCAATCTGTAACTTTTTTCAAATTTAAAGTCACTGTAACAAGCAAATTTATAGCAATTTTTTTCAATACGTATATTTCGATCATCACAATACTCATCAACTTTTCTACCTAAAACCTAAAAGGATTAAAATGAACAACCAAAATGAAAAAATACTAAGGAAATAAGTCAATATATTATATTTTAGAGGCTCAGTCTGGTCTTAAGGCTTGCAATTACTTGAACTATGTCAAGATTGTTACCAGTTTTTGAACATTTCTGAGTTACCAGTTGAGTTATGTTTCCAGTCTTAGAAAAAAACAGAAAATATATACAAGACCTTTACTAACTTCCTTAAGCATCTGTACACAAAAATATAAAAGATAAAATGTCATATTGAACAATATTTATATCTCAAAAAACTTTCACCAGTTTGATGACTTTGGATGTTTATCACATTTCTTTCATTCTAGGAAAAAACACAAATATTGTTCTTATTGCCCATCTGCTTTTACGTGTGCAGAAGAACTATTTACTACAGCAGTGATGCGCAAAGTGAGTTTAACCCAAACAAACATTTTGCATCATCACTTAAAAAAACGTTCTCCTTTAATCAGGGTTTAAGCATCGTTGCACCACTCTACCTTTCAGGACTTTCAGATTTGTTTCGCACTTTGTTCAGCATAACTCCAATCAAAAATAAAAGCAAAACGGTGTGCCATCCTCCATAATACAGCCTTAAAAATCTCCCCAGAATACGTTTTATGCCGGTGCTCACATGGACATAGTATCAACTGCTGCACCGTGTAGTTTAGCAAGTGATACGTCAACACTGACAATGAACATGAATGTATTGAATCACGGGGGGCACTTTTGATGATGAGTTGGTGAGCAGGACAACTTTGACCACTGAACAATGAAGAAATACCATAGATGGATTTTCATGCATTTCTGGGCTGCTTTGAAATAAGGCAAATATTGAGTGGATAACCGATTCTCCAATGACCAATACAGGACTGATTATAAGTATTAAATAAGTGAAGCTCAGCTGCTGGAAAAACAGCTAATTTTGAGCCATACTGTTTCATCTGTCCACTACAGAAGCCATGGGGGATAATCACAATGTCCCTGTGGGCTACTGGGTACTCATGAGCGACATTTTGGCTACCCGTGATCTGTAAGGGACACCTACAGTTGTTGGCCTAAGCAAGAAAGCGACTTCACTATAAAAGCTTGTACTAGTTAACCAGTGGAAATCTAGTAAAGGAGGAGGAAAACCTCATTGCACTGTGGTACTTTCACTGAGTGCTGCTGAAAAAGCACAGACATACATAGTAAACAGCTATTCAATGGTGTGGCTGGCTAGGCCATGGAAAAGCAAAATGGTTTCTATAAAGTTTGCAAGTTCAACTGCCAGAATCAGAGCTAGGTAATAAAGCGAGCGACAATCTGGCTTCACATTTTAGGGACACACAACCCAAACAAGATATCTGTATCACCCTACAAATTCCTCCAAGGACTGCATGCATGCACATACTCAAGCACATGCACAAACAAACCAGATGATGGAGTATCTTCCCAGCCCTGCCAGTTTATTTGGACAGCTCCTAGGTTCCGTTTTTTTGGCTCCATCCTCCATCCGCTGTGTTCACATGGGTCGGTTCCCTGACTGAGGTGACACAAACCAAACCCCCCACCACCACCATTTCTCCGTCCGCACTTTGCCCTAATCGTTTCAGCATGTTGTAAAGTGCAGCACGTCGCCAGAGGACGACAGAGATGAACGAGCCGACAAACGGCCCTTGAGAGAGGGTTCAGATGCACAGAGCATGCAGAGAGTTAAGAGTGCTTGCTTTGAGTGGCGCTGCGGGACCAGAGTCAGGAAAAAGCCCCAAGTCAACTCAGACGGACTGCAGTGAGGTGATCACAACATCTCAGGGAATTTTGAGTTACGAGGGCATTCCCGATGAACGGGCGTGCAACATGGTGCTTCCAGTATGCGAACAAAGAAGTTCTAATTAGAGAGTAAGAAAGAGTTCTGACGATGTCCCATGTCTTGTATTGTGAACATGGGAGTTAATTCCAAGCTTTCACTTCAAGCTTTTCACTGGCTTTCACGAGCCTTGAAATGCAAGTGAAAGTGCAAACATATGGGTAAATAAAAGCAGTGCAACAAAGCCCCGGTCAGTAAAAGGGCTTCCATTGTGGTCACTTTGATGTTTCTGTCAGAGAGGAACTCAATGAGCGGGATTCCATTAACACTGTGAACCCTGCAGCAGCACGTGTTTATGCAAGGAAAGCCAACTTAATTCATAAAAGGTCAAACATTTGACAGTGGAGTCAAATCAGAGACATAAGCTCCCGAACATCACACAACCAGCATCCTCAGACGTGTTTCCCTCCATTGGGAGCTTGCATCGTGAAGGGGGAGGGAGGATATGTGGGGGGCAAGGTAGTGGTTGAGGAGGAGGAGGAGGAGGAGGGAGCTAAAGTGGGGGGTCCTGCAGGCCCTGTTTCCAGATGAAAACCATCTGTGGAGTTTGACTTTACAAGCAGGCCATACAAATTAACCATCTGAGAAAGAGCGAAGGAGCGGAGAAGGGAGCGTTGGGGGCTGGTAGGAGTCTAAGAGGAGAAAAAGTAAGAAAAAGTAAAAGAAATGAGTTCCACAAGCACGGATAATTTAGATAAAGAGACAGGCAACAAGTGTGAAAGAGATAAATCCATTAAACAACCACATCCCTGTCCTACCTTCCGGAAAAGGTAGCCCGTACTCCATCTCCATGCCCCCCTCAGTGAGGATAGCCGCCTTCTAAAAGACCCTCCTCGGTTCATCTCCAGAGAGCACCCTTCCTACGTCTCTCACAGCTTTGTGTCCGGCAGTGAAGGTTCCTCTTTGAAAAATCTCTTTCCTCACACAGCAGAAGCAAAAGGAAGAAGAAAGGAAAAAAAAAAAACAACAACAACCCTAAGGGCTCTATTTTGGGAAGTTGCCTCTAGCGGGCCACTGCATGCTCCCAGCTCAGACCAGAACTCCTCCACTCCTTGGCTCGTCCTTCTGTCCGCCCGTTGTTCCCTCGTCCTTCCCTCTCTCTCACTCCGTCTGGCCACCCTCCCCCCCTCTCCCTCTGCCTCCCATCACGTTATCTTTCCCCCTTCATATTCAACTTTTCCCTCCCTCCCATATTTCTTTCTCATCTGTGTACGGATCTAAATTGCTACTGCCAACCTTTTCCGCCTCTTTGGGCAAACATGTGGGAAGGTTTTCTACACATAAACACAACTGGATCAGCTGACCAGAGCGTCCCACCGCTGTGTCAACAGTCACGTCTGATGCTCCAACACAGACCTACATGAACAGCCAATTAGATTTAAAAAACCACTTTACTAAACTTCTGATTACAGAAAAAAAATGTTTGACTCAAGCAACTGTAAGCAATCCTAAAATACAGACTGATACAGTGAGTTGGGAGAACTTGTAGTCATAAGATGAGTTTGTTAGATGCTCCGAGGCAATGAGGTGTGGCAAAACATCTGCCGACATCACAGTGTAACCACACAGTGAATGCTCATGACCACCAGACAGCAGTAGCACTCAAATACTCATACTGCACATGATCATACAGTGCAGTAGAGCTACAAACTGTTTTAATATCAGGGCTTTT